>SNQJ01S0243502.1:0-13372 GCA_010110895.2 Picea sitchensis
GAACATCAACATGATTCCCATGAAATAAATTGATTAACTGAGAAGCGTCAAGAGAACTTGGGACATTTGGAATGGTACCCAACCAAACCGGTAGTCCCACATTCAACCCAAGAATGTACAAAGTGGCCATCAAAGGGACACCAACGTTTCCAAAGAAAGGAAAAGCATAAGGATCCCCTTTCAAAGGGGTTCCTTGGTTGGTATCGTCAGTAACTTTAGCCATGAATATCTTGTGCACAGTTTCTCCCCTTGCAAGATCATTCAAGTCCGTAAAATTCTCACAGACTTACTCTGGCGAACCAATGTTATCAAAACAGCGCCTATAAAGAGGAAGCTCCACATTTCTAAGCGAAAGAACAAAAATTCCTCACGATCGACGGAGTGGGAGGTCTACCACCTTAGGCCGGAGAACCAAAACAATGACTGACTAACTCACTATGGAAAACTAGGGAGCACAGAGCACACACTAAAAGTTCCTAAAGGAAAATCAAGAAAACCACTATCTAGTAGGAAGAACAATTATGCCAACCAACACTAAAGCAACTTATCGGTGCAAGTGAAACTCAAACACGGAAGCACCCTTGGGGTATAGTCTGCAAGTGTGACCCAATGTCTACCCTAGGTACAATGGTATACCCTCGCAATCCCCTGTGTAAGTCCCTAGAATAAAGGAAACTAAGTTTCCATCTCGTGAACAATCACCAGGCGGGTACAATCGACAGTTGGGTGTGTTAGGGTCCTATAATTATAGGTGACTTGATTCTTCAACTATCTATTTGGAATTTCTCTCGCGATGAAGACACCTAGCTTGCTTGGCTCAGTTTATTTCACTTATCCCTCCATCTTCTTATGGTCTTTACCATTCATGGTCATTTTTATCATGTCATGAGTTAGTGGGTCATCATTAAATTCATAATCTCGTTTCCTCTGTTTTCCCAAATTTTACCCTATCTTTTTCCCCCTTATCAGAACAATGTTTTCTATCATGGGAATTTGGATAAGGTCATGAGGAATGAAACCAGAGACACCAAGCATCAGAGATCAAATATGAGGAGGTGATTAGCATGATTTTTAGAGTTTTGTGGTCATTTGTTGTACATAGGGATAATTTTTCTTCAAAATAAGTTTCTGACCAAATGAATATGAATTTGACAAAAGTGAAAGAGTTTTTTCTCAATAGTAAACAAAGGAACAAAAACCTCCTTTATTTTATACACAGGTGTTATGATTCAAGAGAAATTCCCAAAATACAGTTGCTATAGGTGGGTTGCTGCACTTTTGGATAGTTTTACTTAAAGTCAGTTTTTTAGGGGTTTGGAGAAAGGGTTTTCAATTCTTGATGACTCTATTGTGTCATAGACATATCCATATTTCCAACCATACCAATTTCATCCCAAATCTCCTCTTGGAAAGCCTCCAAACATCCTTTTGAAATGGCGTTACATTTCTATTGTATGGTCGCTACGCTTCTGCGGTTTTTAGTGACCAAATTAAAAATTCAAGTGTGAACAAATGAAAAATTATTTTTGAATATATTGTTTTCTTTTCTTATTCTTTATCAGAATATTATTTTCAGTATTTGTCTCAAACACCCTGCCCAGGATTGAAGCAATATTTATGTTTTCTTCCAAGTTTGAACGTAGAATTCGGATAATCTCTGCCCTGCATTTGGATTGAACCCTAACCTACTCTTCCTTCCCATCTCACAAAATCAAAGGATCCACTGACATGATTACCTTTCCTGGCTACAGTTTGTATCCGTTATTCATTCTTCTAATCATCTTAACCTCTTGACTCCATTTTGCCCAATGGTCCTCTTCTGTTGTCCCAACCCAAAAATTAAAAAAAATAAAATTATATCCTCATAACTAGCCTAATATCCATTTCCAAAAAAGTTAGATCATACAGAGAGTTCCTTCTCTGAGTCTTGGAGGGATACATCCTTGACTCCAAGCGGTTTTGTGCTTACCCCTGCTGATTTTCTCCTCATCCTGGGAAATTACAAGGTGTTAACAGAATGGTGACCATATTGGGGACCTTCCTCAGAAAACCATATCAAGTTCTAGATCGGATTATTGATGGTGGATAGTGATCAGACACAAGAAGGTTGAATCTTCCACCTGGTGATTCCAATCAACTCCAGATCAGTTCCAGTTCAAAGACTCCACTAGAGGAAGAACCTGAAACAATGACAAGACACTCTGAAAAGATCAGGTATGCAAGCTGTAAGTTTATCTAAGATGTGACAGGTTTTATTTTTAATTACCTCTTCCCTTCTCATGGTCCTGATCCAGATGATAATGCCAAAATTCATGAAGAGCACGTTCAACTTAATGAGCATCAAGATTTTAAGCCTAGCATTAAAATCCTTGTACATACTGCTACACCTATAAAAATCCAAGATATATACAAGCCTCTTGTCTTACCTCCCTTACTCCATGATTTCCTTGTCAATTATTTCCAATATATTCCTAGATTTGACAGAGAATGTGGCTACATCACTGCTGAAAAACACATTCAAGGTTTTGAAAATTATCTTGACCTTTTTGAGGTGGAAAAGAGTGATGTTAGTATTAGGATTTTTTTTTTATCCTTACAAAGTAGAGCTAAGAAATGGTATAAAGATATTCCAGCTGCAAGCATCAGTGACCTCAATCAATTTGTAAAAAATTTCTTGGATCAATGGGTGATCAAAAGGAATCCCTTCCTCATTTTGGAAGAATATAATCACTTGAAAAGATATCCAGGAGAAACAGTGCAACAATTTTCAGCCAGATTTAATCAAGTTTACAATTCCATTCCTGTTGATATAAGACCACCTCTTGGTTTATCTCTCTTACACTACCCATATGCTTTTGATCCAGAGATGGCAATTCAACTAAGGGAAAGAAAATAGTGCAATTAGTGTGGAAGCCAATTTGATGATCAAAAGTTCAAGGCTGAAGGCAGACGAAAGGAAGAAAATATCAGAGCAGTTGAAATCTTCAGAAGCTAAACTGGATATTCTAGCCAGCACCATGGAAGAAATTTTACACGGGATTAGCATAAGAGAACAACTTGTTGTTCAAAGGCATCATGTCTCATTGATTACAAATAAAGAAAGGGTCATTTTTCCCAAACATGTTGTAGCTCACACTTGGTATCACGGATTGGAAAATGATCATTTCATGTATTTAATTCATAACACAGTCAAAGATGAAACTCCATCTCAACTTGGAGAGGAACAACCAGCTGATATGATGTGCATGTTTGATGAAAATTCTTACCAGGGTAATCTACCCAAGTATGATCAGTATGATGATAATTATATGGCTGAAATAGATGTTGACTATTCAAAGAAATCAGCAGCATTTCGTTGGCAGGAAGAAGATCAGTTACAGCTCAGATATGACAATCATCCTTTGCACAAAAATCATGACAGCGATGAGGAAAATGCAGAAAACTTTCAGAATAAGGGAAAAATATTTTCCCTTATGTTTCTCTTATTTTCAATTTTTGAGAGAAAATTGTAAGCAAGTTGTCAATAGTAGGGAGGGAGAATGTTATGGTCAATCAGTTGAAGATGCCATTGATGATATGGAGGTTGTTCTAAACCAAGAATTCCATCCCTTGACCTACATTGATTTTCAAACTCCAAATGAAATCTTAGAGCCTAAGACAGAATATGAGTTAATCCAAAATAACTCTGTACCATTAAGCTTTAATTCATTTCATTTTTTGAAAAACAATATTGAGTATCAGTTTCAGTGGAACTAATGCAACAGAAAATCAATAAGTTTCAGTGGAACTAATGCAACAGTCATCTCAATTTATACAGGATCCAATATCTGATGTGTTGGATGACTTGTGTTGTCAAAGTTATTTTCCATCATCCAGCTATGGGATGAAAAGTTGTTATGATATTGACATGATCAGGCAATCAGCTTCATTATCTTTTTCAACATGAGTCTCATTACAAATCCCATCAGAACATTTGCAGCCATATCAGAAATTTTTTGAGGATCTAGACAACATACATATAGTACCAAATCATGAGGTTGAATTGGTTGAATTTGAATATCAAGGAATGGGTCAGGTCTATCTTGATCCTATGGCTATTTATATGGAGAAATTCATCACTGCACAGCCCCAATCCATTTCCAACATTTATTTTGTTTTTCAGATTTACCAAGTTCTTTGTGGTATATACCAGGCTAACAATTACTCTCAAGTACCCTTAATAGATTTAGTTTTGAGTTTTGTGAAAAATAGTGAAGGAGTTAAGGTATTATATCCAATTTTTGAATGGTTATATTGGATATTTCACATTGATTAAAACCAAGCATTCAGTGTTAGAATAGGATTGTACATAAATAAGCTTACTAGATAAGCATATTTTCAGCAGTCAGATTTGCAGTGTGCAAATAAGCTCAGGGTTGTGAGCACTTTTCCAACATTTTTGTCAGTTCAGTTCAGATTTTGGTATGTAGACCAATTTTCTGCTTAAGGTTCAGTCACAGAGGATCAGAACAGATGCAGGTTGCATAATAAAGTTTTGGGATCAACCCAATGGATAAGGCACTGGTATACATTTTCAGAGTTCTATGGTTCTTGACAACTCTCAAAACAGTTTCCATCCCCAGGTGGAGCCTATGTTAGGGTCCTATAATTATAGGTGACTTGATTCTTCAACTATCTATTTGGCATTTCTCTCGTGATGAAGACACTTGGCTTGCTTGGCTCATTTGATTTCTCTTATCCCCCCATATTCTTATGGTCTTTATCATTCATGGTCATTTTCATCATGTCATGAGTTAGTGGGTCATCACTAAATTCATAATCTTGTTTCCTCTATTTTCCCAAAGTTTACCCTATCTTTTTCTCCCTTATCAGAACAAGGTTTTCTATCATGCAAACTGAAATCATGGGAACTTGGAGAAGTTAATGAGGAAGGAAACCAGAGACACAAATCATCATAGATCAAAGATAAGGAGGTGATAGGCATGATTTTTAGGGTTTTGTGGTCATCTGTTGTACATAGGGACAATTTTGCTTCAAAATAAGTTTCTGACCAATTGAAGATGAATTTGACAAAAGTGAAAGAGGTTTTTGTCAATAATAAACAAAGTAACAAAATAATCCTTCAGTTTATACATAGGTGTTATTATTCAAGAGAAATTCCCAAAATACAATTGCTACAGGTGGGTTGCAGCACTTTTGGACAGTTTTACTTAAAGTCCGTTTTTCAGGGGTTTGGAGCAAGGGTTTTCAATTCTTGATTACTCTATTGTGTCGTAGGCATCTCCATATTTCCAAACATACCAATTTCATCCCAAAAATCCTCTGGGAAATCCTCCAAACATCCTTTTGAAATGGCGCTATGTTTATGTTGTATGGTCGCTACGCTTCTACAGGTTTAGCGACCAAATTAAAAATTGAAGTGTGAACAAATAAGAAATTATTTTTGACACATGGGGAAGGTTTTTGTTCCAAACATACCCAATCACAAAAACCTCTCTCAATTGTGTAAATTTTTTTATGGTTAGAGAGATATATCTATATATTTGAGCCTTATTCTTGCAGAAAACACAGAAAAATTGACAATTTCAGGCATGTATAGAAGCACAACAACCCCACACTATGCTTTTTCTTGGAGGATCCAAATTCACTTTTATCAGCATGGATGAATATATTATGAAGTTTAAATCTCAAATATATCACTGGTGGGACAGGTCTATATGAATTTTGTATCAAAAATTCAAAAACGTGGCGAAAAATTGCTTTCTGCCCCTGTTTTCACCAAGGCGTTGTGCTTCTAGACCAGTTGTGGAAAATTTGGTTTTTGATGTCTTGGAGTGGCTATTTTTATTGTTTAATGGTTCAGGAGGATAGTAGACATCATCAAATATCCATAACACTCATACTTTTTGAAAAATTATCAAGGGAAGGCCTCCAAAAGTACCCTCAAAGATCACGCTACGTTTCTGCAAAATTCGTTGTGTTTTTACCAGGAATTTTTTTTTTTTTTTTTTTTTTTAAGTAAAAAAGTGGGACCTTTCATATTAAAGCTTCATCAAAAAAGGAGCATACATGACACATAGGAGCCAAGTGTCCTGCCTATGTAGGAAACCAGGACACCTGGCTATCTCACTGTAACATGTCCAAAAAATATAGAGAGCATAGTGCCACCCTGCCCGTAGGAAACCAGGGGGTATATTCATAACTAATAGCAGTTTGATAATGTAGATTCTAAGGCTATCCAGACTAACACCTAGTGGACTACTGTCCTCAGAAAATACAACGGCAAACATAAAGAAAAGCATGCAGACTCTAAGACCTGTTAACCGGTGCACTCCTTGTCGTCCTTCGCTTCTTCTGCACGGACTGCTATTGCAAATGGTTGTGCGCAGGTAGGACATTGACGTTTGGGTGTGTCGTTTGAATAAGCCGCATAAAGCATATCTAGGCGCTGGCTTGCGCAGACAGCTCAAAAAATTTGGTATTCAACCAGACTTCTGACTTCAAATATGAGTTGCAACTGCTCCGGGAGTAGAAGAGGTGGCGAGGGTGGCCTCGGCTGCTTGTCATCTCGTCCCGGACATCCTGTATCCTTAGCTGCACCAGTGACCATCCACGGCTCCTCTTCGATGATGCATGTTTCTGCGCAAGGGTCGGAGGAATCTTTGGCGCAGGAGTCGGAGGAGTTCATGCCGCGGGTTGTTGTCCCAGAGCTGAAGAAGCAGGTGGGGGGGTCCCAATTATCAGGCATAGTGAACATTTTCTTTTCTGAAAAATCCGGTGGGAGCGTAATGCTCAAGTCTTCTTCCACAATTGTGCCAGGAGGTGAACCTGCTGCCGGAGTTTCCTGTCGTCATCGCTGCCTGGCTAGAGTCACTGCGGACTTGAATTCTCGATGGCGTTTCCTTTTAGAGGCGGCTACATACCAGCCAGCCCCTCTGCGGGGTCGACCCCTCAATCTCGGCATGACTGGAGAGAGGGTTAAAGCCAAGTCGTCGAGAGCTTGATAGTAGCCCCGTTGCGCAGGAAGCTGCCACAACACAATGGAACTCCTGAGAAGGTTGATGGGTGGATAAGCCACTATAAACGCCATTAAAGCCATGAGCTTAATGCTCTGGTTGGCCAGACTGAAGGCACTCGTGCTGAGTTGCATCAGGTTACGGAGGTGGTAGGAGCTGATGCTCATATTAACTTGCGGAGTGTGTGGGGAGGACCGANGTCCCCCATCCTCGACACGTGTCACCCCATCCGGGGTTGGGAAATATTTGCTGGCTAGTAGCTTACAGCGATTGTAGAGATCGGAGGGCTCTGTGCTTCTGGTGTCCCAAGTTATGTGCTCCCTTTCCCTGTGTACGCCCTCATTGGCTAGGAGATCGGCTACTGTGTTGGTCTTCCTTTTAACGTGGGAGGGGATGACACTGATATTATGCCTGAGTAATTTTTGGAAGTCTTCTAGCAGTCCTGCCAGGCGCCAACTGGGAGAGATTTTGTGTGGGTGTCCCCCGTGCAGGATTTTTGTGATGAGCTGGATGACTATTTGGGAATCCCCTTCCAGGATGATGTTGTGGTTGGTAAGGGTAATAGCTTGTTGGAGTCCCTGTAGGAGGCCTGTGAGTTCCGCGACATTGTTGGTGGTCTCTCCCAGATATCCCGCATTCAGAGTTAGGATTACCCTGGTGGAGTTCCTAATGACCGCGCCATAGCCTGCCGGCCCAGGGTTTCCTTTTGAAGCTCCATCGAAGTTGATTTTTATGAATCCAGCTGAAGGGGGGGTCCAAAGGGAGGGACTGGGGAAGTGGCTCTTAGTAGTTCGAAAGGTCCCCGAGTCTTTTAGTTTGAGTTGCCAACTTTGGAAGATGTGTGCCTCCTCCCGGTTACAATCTTTGTCCCGAGGTTTCCAATTCTTTCTTTGAATTGTTTCTCTGATGAGCTTGGCGACTGATTTCCAGGTTGCCTCTGTCGGGGAGTGCTTGGAGTGGAAGATGAATTTGTTCCTCTCCTTCCATATCTGCCAAAGAATGAAGCCGGGTAGTAAGAGCCAGATATGATTCAGAATGGGGTTGTTGTAAGTGATTGAATCCTAGTTTTCTATGGTGTCTCTGATGCTGCCACGATTTTGGTTGGATCGGCGCATGATTTGTGCTCCCTGATCCCAAATTATTTGGCTATAGCTGCATCCGTTAAAGAGGTGTTCTTTGGTTTCCTCTTGGGATTGACAAAGAGCGCACATGGATGGTCCTGTGAATCCTCTTTTCCTGAGGTTGACCCATGTTAAAATTTTGTTGTGAGTGATTAACCAGAGGAAAGTTGATACCTTGGGCCATAGCTCTTTACGCCATATTTTTCTCCAGATGTTGTCCCCTTGCTGATTGTTGTGATTGCAGTGTATGCCATAGGCTTCTTTTACTGAGAAGTTGCCTGAAGCTGAGTGTCCCCATCTGAGTATGTCGAACCCCTCTCTCCGGGGGATTTTCCTGCGTCCAGCCTCTTGCTGCCAGGCAGTTAGGTTTAGATCAGGGGGTATTCCTAGCTCATGGTTGAAGGTTTTCCATTGTCGCCAGGTGTGTTCTGCGTCCACAGGTCTCCAGAGATCACGTACCTTCCGTGCTGGGATCTGGTTGAGGGCAAAGTGGAGGGGTGCGAGTTCTTCTGAGTCCTGTAAAGGCTTGAGTTGTTGCCACGAATCTTGCCAGAACCTTGCACTATCTCCATTGCGTATTTCCCAAAAGGCATGTTTCTGTATCATGTCCTTGTTTTGCCAAGCTGTGTTCCAGATATTCGACCCCTGAATTTTGATATTGTGTCTGATTAGCTGATCCGGTTGCATTGTAGGAGCATATTTGCTCTTCCAGATTTGAGCCCATAAAGCATCTGGTGTTTTCAGCCATCTCTACCATATCTTGGCTCCCATTATCTGATTGAGCTTTCCGGGGTCCTGTAGCCCTAGGCCTCCTCTGCCTTTTGGTGTGCATACCTTCTCCCAGCTCACCAGGGCCCATTTCTTCTTGGCCTGCACTCCTTGCCAAAGGAAATTACGTTGGATGTTTCTGATTGCTTTGATGATGTGCTTGGGGGCAGCTAGGGCCGTGAAGAGGTATGTGGGAAGGGTTTGGAGGACTAACTTTAACAGGACTAGTCTGGCTGCAAGGTTTAAAGGTCTGAAAGTCCAGTTGGATAATCTGTTGTGGATGGAGATAAGGAGGTTGTCCCAGGAGATGGTTTTAGCGGGTGCTCCAGTGAGGGGAATACCCAGGTAATTGGACGGAAGGGAGCTCCTGGGGATTCCCAGGATTCTGGAAATATGCAATTGGATTGCGTTGGGGGTGTTGAAGAAGAAAATCTTGGACTTTTCTAGATTCAGAGTCATGCCTGAGGCCTCGGTGAAGTCTGAGAGGATAGAGTTGAGTTTATGGGATTCCCATGCGGTAGGGGAGTTCATTAGGAGGGTGTCATCAATGAATTGGCTGTGTGAAGGGGCAGGTCTTATGTTGTGCAGGGGTAGGCCTAAGAGGGTGCCTCCTAGTACTGTTAAATTAATATAGCGGCCTAGGCCTTCCGCCATTAGAACAAAGAGGAAAGGTGAGAGTGGATCGCCTTGTCTAATGCCTCAGGAGGCTGAGAAGGGGCGCGAGGGGACTCCATTGATGAGGATTGAGAAGAATGCCAAAGAGGTGAGGTTCAAAATCCAGTTTACCCAATCATGTTCAAAACCAAAGGATTCTAGAATAGCACGGAGGTACTGCCAACTGGCCCTGTCAAAAGCCTTTGAGAGATCGAGTTTAATTAACATACCTGACGTTTTTGTTGTCTTGAGAGAGTTGACCACCTCATTAGCCAATATGACGCTATCCATTATCTTCCTTCCCTCTACGTATCCAGCTTGTTCCTTGGAGATGACAAAAGGCAAAATTGGCTTGAGTCGATTTGCAATTACCTTGGTGATAATCTTGTAGATGACATTGCATAAAGCGATGGGTCTAAACTGTTTGGGGTTCGTGACTCTTTCCTCCTTTGGGATGAGGGTGAGGAAAGTGGCATTAAAGGCTTGGAGCACTTGTCTTGACGATATGGATTCTTCAACTACCTCCCAGACATCCTGGCCTATAATGTCCCAACAGTGGTGAAAGAAATCTGTAGTGAAACCATCGGGGCCTGGGGCTTTACCTGGGGGCATGTCTTTTACTGCTTTGTCCACTTCTTCCTTGGAGATTGGCCGATTGAGAGCTGCATTTTGTTCTGGTGTGATTATCTTGGGGACATGGCTGGTAACTCGGGAGATTTCTTCTGCCCTATCCTCGTTATTTTCTGTGAGGAGGGTGTGGTAGTATCTGTGGAGTTCCTCTTCAATGCGCTCATGGTCCCTTATCAGTTGACCTTGCTCGTCCTCCAAATGTGTTATTTTGTTAATGTGTCTTCGGTGTATCATGGTTCTGTGGAAGAATTTGGTATTCTTTTCCCCTTCCTTGAGCCACTGAACTCTAGATTTCTGCCTCCGGAGTATCTCCTCTTGCCTCCTACGTTGCTCAAGTTGCACCTGTAACTGCTCCTCTTCCTGCATGAGTTCAGTAGTGCGGGCTCCTGATATGAATATCCTTTGTATTTCAGCTAGCCTGAGTTCTGCATCTCTGATGGCTTGTTGGATATTGCCAAAGGTGTTTTTGTTCCAGTATTTGAGCTTTTGCTTTTTTACCAGGAAATTTTACCAGTAGGATAAATTTTCAATTTCCTTGATCCAATTCGAACTAAAAAGATGTGGTTGACCTTATGAGGTATCTAGATGATTTAATCAAATGTATATGAGCTTTTCGTGAATATTTGAATGTAATTAAAGGGTCATTAAATTCAGTCAAACAGTTAGAGTAAAAGGGGGAAAATAGTTTTTTACTTCCTAGTCTTTAGTTTAGTTGGAGATTTTCTTGTGATTTTCTCCTATCATGAAGAATTCGACCCCTCATATGGGGAAATTTGTTTTGTATCTATATGTAGACCCAAGAGATTCAAGAAAAGGGTTGGACCTGAAGGTAAGGATGGTATGGAAAGATTACCATCTACTGTAAAGATGTTCAGCAGGCTGTAACTGACTTTTTGGATGAATATCAAGACATTTTGTTTCCAGATTCTTGTGTCATGATCATGTGGTGAAGTGCTTCTTGACGTAATTTTTCATTCTCTTGTTTCAGATATTGTTTTATTTTCTTATTGTTTATAAGAATATTATGTTCAGGATTTGTCTCAAATACCATGTTCAAGCTGTAAGAAATATTTATGTTTTCTTCCAAGTTTGAACGTAGAATTCGGATAATCTCTGCTCTGCATTTGGATTGAACTCTAACCTACTATTCCTTTCCATATAACAAAATCAAAGGATCCAGTGACATGATTACCTTTCCTGGTTATAGTTTGTCTCTGTTATTCATTCATCTAATCATCTTAACCTCTTGACTCCATTTTGCCCAATGGTCCTCTTCTGTTGTCCCAACCCAAAAAATCAAAAACAAACTTTCTATCCTCATAACTAGCCTAATATCCATTTCCAACAAAGTTATAGAATACAGAGAGATCCATCTCTTAGTCTTGGAGGGACAGATCCTTGACTCCAAGCAGTTTTGTGGTTACCCCTGCCGATTTTCTCCTCAACCTGGGAAATTACAGGATGTTAACAGGGTGGACCACAATGAGTAGGGTAACAAGCCCAAAACCTATCGAGGGTATCGAAAGCAAGTGGTATGGAAGACAAATGAGGACCTCGAATGGATTTGATATCCACGAAGCTCCATAGGCAAATGCAAACCATAGTATCCCATGACAAGTCCTCAACATGTGTTCCCCACTACGCTTGATCCGGCTTTGGAGGGGTTATCTCCACTACCTTTCTGCATGCAACCTCGTGTTTATCCCCTGTGTTAGAGGGGGGTCCCGGATAAATTTCACGTTTACTGGACTTTTTACACTCCCTAACACTGACTTCAATGTTTGTTTGTAATCCTTGAAGAGTTTCCACTCCAACCTAAATCAAGGCTCTAGCCTAGACTAGTTGATTGACCCTACAAGCATAAAGTCTAGTTGATTTTAAATTAGCGTTAATTTTAAGTGGCTTGTCTTAAGTCAAGGAAACAATAATGAAACTAGTGGTGTGTTTCGAGAGACGAAGGAGAAATGAACGAACTTAAAGCAAAATAGATGAATAAAAATTTGCAACTAACTCTTTAACCAACTTTTCATAACTACCTTTTTCTAAGATCTTTTAAAGGAAAACCTAAAACGAAATTTCACTCGACTACGAGCTACTTAATTTTCTAAGAAATCAGTAAAGAACTTAATAAAATAACTCTTTTTCCTAACAAGCAAAATAATCAACCCAGCTACTTAACCAAACTAAGAAATGAAATCTTTTTCTATTTTTGTTTATGCTTCAAACAAGAAACTTGAAATAAAATCTTTTTCTTTTTCTTTAAAGAAAGTGAAAGGGGAAAAAGTAAAAAACAAGACAAGACCAAAAATTGACTTCTGGCCCACTGCAGATCGTAGGGAGTCACTGAAAACACCAAACAGGTTGATCAAAAGACTCACAGAATCATCTAAAACCCTTTAAAAGAAAACACAAGAAATATTTAAAAATATAAGTAAACTGACGTCAAACCCAGGCTACAACTGTAACAAAAGATACACTATACTTAATCAAGAAACCCTAAGAAGTATTACTTCAATCAGGGAAGAGGTTGACTTCCTCACAAAGAAAAAAATTCTTGACACAGCCACGCTACTGACACTTAAGCAACCTGTGTATGTACGCGGGCTGTATATAGAGCAAGGCGCGTATGTACGCATGCAGACCCACTACAGGTCGTGTACACCTCTACAACTTATCAAAAAAGAAAAAAACTAACTGACTGACAAGGCAGGGAGAACTGGTATGGCACCAACAGGTGACCAAAATCCCTTGAAGACTCAACAGACTTGCAGAAACTCAAAAAAGTTAATAAAACCAATTAAGCACCCAAAACATATCCCCTAAACCCTATAGTCTTCCCCACTATGGTCGCCAATTCTAATATAGCAGGAAAACCCCCCTATGGACTACACTATTGTACAACATGTAGGAAGATCTAACCATCTAAAAGTCTCCTACTTTTCTAACTACCCCAAACATACCCCAAATTTATATATGAAAGACAAAGTGAAAAGATCGGGTAACTTTACCTTTTACTCTACGTCCAGTGTCTATCCTCTCGCGTTCGATAGCTCTATTGACTGCAAGCCTCCTCCCAAGGCTGACCTGCATTCACAAAAAGATAAACATGAAACTACAAACATGCATCTCATATATAAATCATGGGTTAGATGTTAGAATAAATCATAAATAAAATGCAAACAT
>SNQJ01S0243503.1:0-12269 GCA_010110895.2 Picea sitchensis
TTAGTTACTTGGATAGGAAATGATCCCAAGATATCAGGAAAGCCAGTACTTAGATAACCATTCGAATGCCAACTCATCCTTCTGGAAGATTCCCTTCTAGAAGGCTCGAGAACTTCATCTTTTTCTCCCTTTAGAAGATGTTCACACCCTGATAGTTGGGTATAGTGTGAACCCCTCGCACCCTAACTTAATGCAGCCTGCGAGAATCAGGCATTCTCGCAGGAAAATATATAAGTATCATGCGAACCTCCTTTAAAAGTATGATTTTTGGAAGCAGACAAATGTAACTTTTCTCAGGAAAGTGTTCTTAGTGAAGAGCTTGATTTTCCATCATCATAACATCATCACGATGACCAAAATTGTGGATAACACACATTCACAATCTATAATCATTAACATCCACCACTGCCATACATTTCTCTAATCTATATTTAAAAGTCATATTTCTGAAATAATAATGAAGTCACTATTTCTGCAATAGAGATAATCAAGGTCTGTAATGATATTTGTTCCCATATATATGTAAAAGCTAATCAAGATAATCAAAACCTCACATGCCACGAATGAAATGATAATTGACTATACAACCAAACGACCACTATTTAGACATAGGCTATGCAGGAGTAAATTTCCAAGGCAATGTAACCATGCCACTATAAAACAAAACAACTTAATGTGACTTAAAAACCAAACCCAATAAACAACATGCCTATCATCAACAATGGTCAATTTGCAATCAATAACACACTTAAAACTTAGTGGATATCACTAAGCATGAAAACAAGTCATCCATACTATGCGCGGTGTGCAACTGAGAAAACTTCATGGTGCAACAATTCCACAAATCACACAGCAACATACGACCACGATAAAAATCAATAAATCGTGCCGACCTATTGATTTAGCTAATCATGATTTACCAAGCTGTGTGCACTCAGGTTTATTCAACCAACAACATAAGATGAAATAGATATACCCAGTCCAATAATTTACTTTGCAAAACACCCTATACAGAACATGACCTGTGTGAGAAACCCCAATATTCGTAACCAATGCCAACCACAAAACATCAAAAGTGTGAATATTAGTGACCATATATCAACTAACAAATCCCAATGTGGTAGAGAAACAACCAACTGAACAAGCCATGGCAACTATGCAAAACCAAGCATCAAATCGACACAGGGTAGAGGCCCTTCCATTAAAATCGCTGAGTTACTTATCATAAGGCAGGGGACTATGACCTTAAAAAGAAAATATCAATGTAAGGTTTATGCTAATATCCCATAGGCAGTGATGGGAATCCATACCAACATGATGGCTATACGACCCACGGGTGAGCCCGTATTCAAGGTAATAGACTACAATAACTGGAAACAACTTGATAGGCTCGACAGTTTCCCTATGCAACCCCAGTCTGGAGGGTTAAGGGTTTGCACAGTAGCCTTCATAGGAGGAACATAACTAACTTCAGTGAGACTTTGAGGCCGAAGGTGTACACATAAGGGGTTGTGGTGCTTGTGGATGGTAGATGGTCCCTTGACAAGGCTAAAACAAGAAAACATGGCTCTTAATTAAACCCAATAACAGTGAAGACAATCATCCAACCATGATTTTAAACAAAACCCTTCAACCAACGCACAATGGTAATAAATAAATATCACCCAAGAAGACTAACAATCCAACGAACTTAACTGATATAAGGTGAACCATCTATTTTCCATTCAAATCCAAAATTCTACATAGTTGCAGCACTCAGGACAAACAAACCCACACAACTGATCCAAACACATTTCATAACCAGTGTGAAGTCAATAATGGCCAAAAGAGATGTACATGTTAATCGAAATCCTTAAGATGAGGGGTGGCTAAGCAGTTTCACCCTGCTAAAAATCTGGAGCTTGAACACAACAACAAGATCAAACAATAGTTCGACTAGGGTGGCGGCCAACATGAAGGGTAAATGTGACGTGCAATAAATGCAGGTGACCTCCAACCTCATCTCATTTAATCCACAGTACATGCCAACAAGCCTTCCATTAACACCATTAATCAACCAGTTCACCGATAGTATCAACACATTTAAAGCATAGCATAATTCAAGTCCACATAATAATTCAACCATTTGCAATCACCTTGCCAAATGTGCCACCTATGTTTACATTTCCGATATAACTCAAATAAATCGCTTGACCACTACACAATCTAAACGATCATGTATAGAATCATCACCAAATAGCGTGATCAACATTAGCCTGAAACATAGCATAATCACCATAAAAAATGCAAGCCATCACTTCCATGAGCCACCGACGTTATAACATATGTATATCAGCTACCGATTCCATTAAGCAATGCATAACCAATGCATTATCACTTTGCCAAATGTGCCACCAAAATTTCCACCATATGCATAAAAAAAATGTAACTTAACAATATTTCATAGCCATTTCTTTGTTAGCTAGGACTTAACCACTATCAACAAGTATTTTCATGCATATAGTATCATAAAGCTAGGTCTCTTTTGCATTAGATATAGTATTTTTCTTTTCCTCAAAATGCCTTTTTGCAATTTTCACTAACATTTTTGTTGTACAGGTGCGAGAAGAACAAATACCAATAATGAATGGCAGATTGTAGTATCATGAAGGAACAACATCTCAAAGCTTAACTGATATCAACGAAAACCATATTCTCATCAACCATGTAAAACTTTGTAGCACATCATCATAACATTGAAAATGAACATACCTGATCTTCAAAAGTTCAAGGTGGTCCCACCTACTAGCATTATTTAGTATTATATAATAATAGGCTTAGCAACACTTTGCAGGGAAAATTACGTTGATGTTTTCAATCGTCAACAAATTGGTGACTCCACAGGGAAATTTGTTATTAACAGATTATAACTTAGAACTCATGGTTTCATAGACCACGAATAGTAATCTCAAGAAGACATGACTCAAATGATTATGCAACAGGGGGAAGTGAGCGGATTTAATGGAAAGATGACCGGGACTTTGGGAATAACTCATGAAAAGTGTTAAGTATGAGGGGCTTTACCACTGTATGCATAATCGTTTGACTGGAATAAGCTCTTAACTTGAAAGAGAAAACTTATAGATTTTCTCTTAAGATCTTGATGGATGAAGAAATGGCAAGCAGAAGTAGGAAACAACCAATTC
This sequence comes from Picea sitchensis, assembly GCA_010110895.2. NCBI lineage: Eukaryota > Viridiplantae > Streptophyta > Pinopsida > Pinales > Pinaceae > Picea > Picea sitchensis. The sequence goes on from SNQJ01S0243503.1 coordinate 3,186, forward strand.
CTTGTAAGATAGCAGCAAAAATATGTAACAAATTCAAAGGCCCTTCAGCGGAGAGATCATAGTTGTTTTGCAAACTTGATTTTTATTGACTAACAATGCTTTGCAGGAGTGTCATTGTGGCATAATTGATCCAACAATATAACCTGACCAAATACTAAAAGATGATAAAGACAAAATTTGCAACATAAGTAATAATGCAAAAATTAAAACAACAACAGTAAAAGTCAGAAATAAAACACAACAAGAAAAAAATTCAACTCAGAAAATAGAAACCAAAGTGTTGTAAAGCAGAAAAAGAAGCACAAAAAATTGAAAACAAAGCTAAGCTACTAGTATACAGAAATATCCAATCAGCAAAGAAAACTTTTCACGCTGGTCCCTCGCAATACTTCAAGCGAGGACTGTTAGTGATGTGAGAAAACCATTGTCTTTGTAATTACTTTAAAATTTCTGAGTTAGTGTCCAAGACAAAATTGATCTCAAAATGACCCAACACTTGACACTCTGACATAACTATCAACCTTTTGACGTATACGATTAAATCATCAAGATAAGCATGGAAACTGACCAATTCATTGAAAGTTGTGTGTATCGGTATTTTTAAGGCGATACTTGTATTAAATAAGCCAGAGGACATGCAATTGTAAGACATAGTATCGCAATTAAAAATGAAAGTGGTTTTGTGATAAATTCCCCCTTCTACCTTGATTTTATTGTAACCAAAGAATCTGTCAAGTAAGGGCTCCAAGTATAACTCTATGATCTGTTGTTGAAACATTTCCATATTGAGAGGATGGAAAGGATTTCTTATAATTGCTTGCCTGAAAGTTCGAAGACTCATGCAAGTTCTAAAATTATCAGGGGTCTTCGAAGTAGGTTCCCCACTAGAAACCCCTTCAGGGTGGATAAAAGAAAACATTTTAGTTCTTAAGGAATTCCTCAACTCCCTTTGAAAGGTTACTTCCAGTGCAGAGTTCACAAGTCTTTGTTTTTGCCTGGTTGTTTTCATAATATGTTGAACAAGACCCGGATCAAAACCACGAAGACCCGCATTAAACCAAGCAAAAACCTTTTGAAATCTACTAAGTAATTCAACATATTTCATTTCTTATTTATCAGAACCCTGGATATTTATTTTAACATTTGATGAATATCCAAGTGTCCTAATGTTCATGGAGATGGATTCAACCACCTTCAATTGTGACTCATCTTCTTTTTCTTTATCACCTCCAACACTCAATGAAAATGAAATCTCAAGAGGAATCAAGCCCTCGTGAATCTTATTATTTTTTGTGGATATAATTTCCTTGGGTTTAATAGGTTCATCTTGGATGATTGTGCAAATTCTCTCATCATCAATGAGGGCCTCCCAAGATCCTACATGGCTAGGAATAAACAGATGATATAGCAGTTGAAAAGCACAATTAGGCATGTGAGGCGAAAGTTGTTGATTAAGGAACGCTGCAAAGACAACTAACCGATCGGCCATGGAATTCAATTCCTTCTTCACATGAGTGATGTTGAAAGATATCAGGTTCGAGACAAGTTCCCAAATAGTTTGGGAGTATTCTTCTACTAGCTCGTTGCCAGGAGAGCATATTTTGCGTATCACGTTCACAACAAGCTCAGAACTTCCAAAAACTGAAAGGTGACCATAATCGAGATTAATGGCATTCTGAATGCCTGATAATAAATCTTTGAAAACAACGACATCATTCGAACAACAAAACTCTAACCTGTAGTACAGATTATGAATTTTCCCTGCAGGAAAAACCAAGGTAATGCCAGCCCCATTTCCTACATTAGAGCATGAACCATCAAAATACATATGCCATAAATCGTTATCTAAATCAATTCTTTCCAAAGGAATATTATCCTCTTCAACAAATATGGAATATAATCCTAGGTCTTCTTCGACATGGTTTACGTTGGATTGCAGAACATTCTCTATGTAGGTTGAAATCCTCCCCTCTCTAAGAACTATGATATTCTTACCATTCCGAGGAATGGATAAATGTGTCTCGTCGAGCGAGAGGTATCCAACCATTAGGGCTTGCCAATATCTTCCCAAGATAATTGAATAATTTCTCATAGGCATATCAATCACTTGAATGCTGAGGGTTGTCCTTATCTCAGGATGAGTGCATAAAACCAAGGTTACATCCTTAATCTCGCCTAGGGTCGTTTATTGCAGACTATTATAGGAAAGCATGCTTCTGGCATTTTTGTTTGTACAAGATAAGTCTATATCTTCCATAATAATCTTTGACATGACACTCGGGCCTGAACCACCATCAATGAGGCAACAGTGGGAGATTTTATCCATGATATTTACAGAAATATAAAAAGGGGGATTTTTTACAGGGTATTTGAAGTTATGTACGCCTACTTTGTTTACATAAAAATCCTCTTCACTTACCTCTTCGAAAAGATTGTCTACAACGAAAGATTTTCCTTCCATGAATTGTTTCAGATGCATCTGTTGTTCGGGGATGACAACTATGTCTAGGAGGGTTGCATCTACCTTGATGTTGGCCAATTGATTCAATATATTGTATTTGGAAGAGGGGGGAGGAGGAGTGATCCCTTGACTCTCAGGAATTTTGGAAACTTGGGGCGTAGCATGATTGAAGAAGAACTCGGGTTAGAAGAACTACGAGGAGGGTAAAATTTTCCTTTTGGGGGATAGGCTTTGTTCCTAGTATTGATGACCATGACATCTTCTGGCTCAAAAAATTCTAGGACAACAATAGTTGCTTCTAGTATTTTACCAAATATCTTGTCTCTGGCACTCTTCCTTACCTCACATGTGGTTTCTTCGTGGTGTTCCTCACAAAAGTTACACCAACTTCGAGGCAGGATAGCCTTCAGCTAGAAATTATTTTCAACTGGACCTCTAAAAGGAGGGGCAAAAGAGGATGAAGGTCCAGGGGTGAGTGGGTTGACAGTACCTTTCCGCTCAAAAGCTATCATACGGTTGTTCATATCTTATACCATCTATAAGAGAGAAGACATATCTATCTCTCTAACTGATTCTCCTCAAGGTAGACCAGTTCGTTCAAGCTGTTCCTCATACTCTGAGCAAGTGTGTAGAGCGGAATCAAGATTATCAATGGCCTTTTCTTCAAGATTGTGATGGTAAGGACAAGGCAATGCATTGTAGTAATGCATGAAGGTGGCTTGGTTCTGAGGGTGGATAAGTTCGGATTTGATTATACAACTTGGTGAAACACAAGTTGAAGGACCTGATGGTCTCACCATCTTTGTAAGTGACGTTGTTGTACTCCCTTAAGTTCTCAGCAGGGCTTTTGGATTGCTCGTAAGTGGATCGGAACCAATAAATCAACTCCTCTCAAGTAGACAAGATCTTAGGAGGAAGGTCAAAGAAATCGTTCACAACCTTTCCTTCCAAGGAATTGACAAACAAGTGCATGCAAGTGTCATTGTCATTAGCCCCTATGTTATGACAAGCATTATAAAATGTCACTAGGTGTTCATTGGTACTGACAGTGTTATTTCCTGAAAACTTAGGCAAATTCTCTTTAAACTTCAGAAGCGGGTGAGTAGCAGGTGCTAGGTTAAGAGGGGAGGACACATGCCATGGTGTGGTCATGGCATCTTCTTCGAACTGAAAAAGTCCATACTTTTTAATGACTTTGGTAGGGTTTGTAGTAGATTGGACAGGGATATGGTGGTTGTACAAGCTACCAATCACCGATGACGATGAATATTGGGAAGATGGAGCACTTCCAGCACCACCAGAGCCACCACTAGATGCCATCTTGTGGATGATGGATGAGGGAAAGAAATACGAGATGGATGAATCAGATAAAGTTCTCCTTAGAGCACATTGATGGGCAGATAACACAACGTTTCTTCTTCCTATTTCAGCAATAGGATTGATTTCAGGTGACAAGCCTCTTCTTCTTCTAGAAGCACAAGAAGCTAAGGACACGAAATAAATGCCAAAACTAAAGAAACAACAAGGTTACTGTTGATTTCTAGGCTGCCTACGTCTAGCTTCCAATTGTTCTTGAACACTAATATCTCTTTCAATTGCTGCCTAAGAATGGTTAAGCTCGACACGGGTCCTAGCAATTTCTAAAATAGTATGAAATAGGTTCAAACAAATGTTGGTCTGGTCTTGGAGACCAGGCTCAAGATTGGGTTTTCTTGCAATAGGAACAGTCATGGATAGCAAAACAGTCAAAGAATCAAAAACAAAAAAAGAAAGATGTATCGATGAAAATTGAGTATAAAATTTAACCAGAGAGATATTGAAGATCTCCCCGGTATGGTCGCCAAATAAATGTTGAAGAAAAGATATGAATTGATCTTACTCAAACATTTTCAAACTTTACTTGGCTAAAGTAAAGTAGACAAAAATATCACCCTATGTTTATAGCCAACAAAAATATATATCCTAACTCACAAGTATTAATTACAAGTGCTTAGGCTAGTTTTTTATCAATAAAAAGTTTGCTGGAAATTCACTTTTTATGCATTTTTATGAAAATATTAGTTGCTAAAATAAATGTAAGAATAGAAGTAAAGACACTAAGATCACGATCAAGATAGATGAGACATAAAACAATCCCTTATTTCTTTCCAATTCACCAAAGAGTCATTGTCTTTACAAAACTTCACACAAAAATCTTGGACCAAAGTCAAACTTAGAAATCCCCCATGAAACATACAAAAGGACCTCTGACAAAAAACCAAAACTAAACTATAAAAGTTGTATCATCTTGCCACATATTTCTTCCCACTCGACTCTGCACAATAGCCTTTATCAGTCATGAAAGTTAATTCACAAACAGACAAGTCTACACAGACTATCAAAGATAGATCAGCACCTATGAAGAAAAAGTGTCTGAATGATTTGATTCAGCCCTAAATATTGTTGTTTACAATAAGACCCTGCTATCACAAAAGAGAATTAGGCTATGATGAATATATGAATGAATGAAAACTGAACTATCTCAACATAAAATCAAAGAACAAACCTTAGCATGCTTTGTTCTTCTATCCTCCTCTTGTTTCTCCCCTTAGTTCATCTTTTAACAATTTAGAATTGGTTAGAGTAGTTGAACTAACTTATTAGTTAAGCTAATATAAGGCCTTAACTAACTTTAGTTAAGGAGGGGGGGAAATGTAATAATCATAATAGGGTCATAATTAAATAATAACTAATAGGTGGGACCCCCTTGTGACCCTTTAGTGATAGCAATCATCACATCATAACATAATCCATTTGTTAAGCAAACACACCCCTTGTGCCTCCCTTCAAAACATATTTTCCTTTGACAATTTTAGCTCATAAATTTGAAAATATTTCAAACTAATAATCATATATCAAAATAAAACATGGTGTCAAAAATCCATGGAGTCCACTATAATAAAACAATAAATAACATAAAATTTAAAAACCATATTTTCCAATCTGTGAAGCAACCCTTCCTTGGTTGTTGTTGTCACCTCTTGATTTCCCTGAAATTGCCTTGAGCTGGGAAGAGCCTTTAGGATTTATCTCACTAAACACGTGGGAACAATCATCCCTCAAATGCATCCACGAAGACACGGATTTGTCAGAGTCATCGGAGGGTGAGGAAGGGGCAGCAACAACTTTTCCTTTATCAGATGCATGGTGGGCTTCAATCTTCAATCTATTGCTGGAATGGGAGGATTGCACTGGCGAGTGGTTAGGGGCAGCTTGGGAAATGGGGTTCAAAGGTGGGGGAGCATGCAAAGTTAATTTTGGCCAGCCACGATGTTGGGAGACTGCCGGGTGAACAATCTCCTGCCACCCATCATTTTCTGGGATTTCAGGCGTTAAAGAGACATGAGGAGGCATAGGTATACCCGAGTCTTGAGGGGATTGGAAGGGAGGCCTTTTAGGCCTCAATTGGACTATTCCCTATCCAATCCAATTAAAGAACCCAACATGGAGCAATTGGCCAAGCTCTTCAGAATCAACATCAAAATGTATTCAGAACCTAGGCCTCCTTGGGCCTCGGTTCCAGTTACCTCTACCTCTATTTCCTCAACCATGGCTTCCCCGACTGAAAAAACTCATCCTGCATATGTTAACAATTATCAAATAGTATTTTAAATAACCATGCATGACAACTCCTTAAAAATACAAAATATATTTGGCTCAGAATGTATCAGTCTCATGCAATCCAATCTATACAAATTGTTCTAATGTTAATCAATGAGCAGGGGGGTGAAAAAAATGTTTAGGGATACATGAGGGGTTTGTAATTAGCGAAAATATGATATAATGAAAGGGGAGCGATATGGTCACTACTCAATGATAACAACAATCAGATGTAAGCAAACCAATAAACCTCACTGCAATCCACACAGAATTCTGCCACTTCTATCCAATCTAACATAGAAATCCTCTTAGTTGTGATCAATATCAGAACATGGGTTGAATAAAATGAATATGGGATATGTGAGGGGGTTTTAATTAGCGGAAAATGAGATAATGAGAGGGGGGGAAAAAAACATTTATTGTTCATGAGATTAATCAAGCAATCCATAACATCAACCAACAATCAGATGACTGAGTAATAATTCCTGTGTATTTAACTAGTTCACTGTCCAATAATAAAATATACAACACAGTGTCATCATTAAAGGTAATCCAGTTGATCCAGTGTTGTTCAAACCCAAAGGCTTCCAACGTTTTGGCCATATAGTGCCAACTAATCTTGTCGTAAGCCTTCACCAGGTCAAGTTGGATTATCACCCCCCTCTCCTTTGGCTTTTAAGCATGTGTATAAGTTCATGGGAATGGATGATGTTATCCAGTATTTGTCTTCCTTCTACGAAACCCGCCTGCTCCTGTGAAATCAGTGTGGGTAGGAGTGGTTTCAGTCTATTGGCTATGACTTTGGATACTATCTTGTAAACAACATTGCATAAAGCTATCAACATGTAGAGATCTGGGTCCTTGCTTCATTTTCTTTTGGGATTACAGTGAACATTGTGGCATTTAACGCTTTCAAGACAGAGGCTGAACATTTGGAGTCTTCCACCACCCCATAAACATCATGTTTAACAACTTCCCAACAGGATTTGAAAATTTCCACTGTGAAGTCATCTGGGCCTGGGGCCTTTCCATTGGGCATCTCCTGGACTACTTGGTCGATTTCCTCCTTTTCTATGGGTTTGTTTAGATTGATATTTTTTTCCTCTATGACCAACCTGGGGATGTGTTGAGTTATCCTTTGTATGGCCTCAGTTATGTCTTGGTTGGGTTCCTGGGCTATCCCCTAGAAATGATTGACCAATGTATTTTCAATTTCCTTGTGGGATTCTCTTTCGATTCCATCATGATCCCTAATTTTCAGGATTTTGTTGTGGGTTCTTCTTGCAATGATGGTTCTATGAAAAAACTTGGTATTCCACTCCCCTTCCTTTAGCCACCTAATTCTAGACTTTTGGCGCCATAGATTTTCTTCCTGTTGGCATCTTGCTTCCCATTCCTGGGTCATTTGGATCTCTTCTTTTTTCCTATCCTCTGTGTAACCTTCGTCTATGCAGAGTTCCTGGAGTATCCTCATTCTATCCTCGATATTTTTTTTTCTTGTTTTATGTTCCAAAATATTTCCTTGTTCCACTTCTTGAGTTTGTGTTTGATGTACTTGAGTCTCTTATATAGTTTGAACATCCTTGTCCCTTGATCTGGTAATTCCTCCCACCACCATTGGTTGATGTTCTCCTTGAAGGTGGAATGTTCGATCCAAAATTTCTCAAATACAAAAGGTCTGTTCTTTGGAGTGTTTTGGAAGTTTGCTTCCAATTGGACTGGCCAATGGTCTGAACGCCCCCCATGGAAGGATGCTGCAATATAAATTTAGTCCCTGTAGAATGATGGATTTCTACACTAGGAATCTATCTAGCCTTGTAGCTACTTGGTAGTGATTACTTCGTTTATTATTCCAGGTGAACTGACCATTGTTGGTTCTGATATCTACCATCTCCATTGTATCAATGAAAGCTAAGAATTCCTCTACATCTCTATCCAGTCTCCTGGTGCCCCCTTTTTTCTCTGAAAGTGTCGTGATTATGTTGAAGTCGCCTGCTAAGATCCAGTGGAGGTTGCAAGATCTGGCCTTTATATTTTATAGGTCTACAAGCATTCTCCTTTTTTCCTCCAACCTATGGGGACCATACACATTGGTGCATAGAATCACCTCGGTGTTACCTATAATTTGCATGTTAACCGAGAGTGTGTGTCTCGTGGCTTCGACTGATAGTAAGTTCAGTGATTATGGGTTCCATAAGGTGAGTATACTGCCTGCCATATGTTGGCCTTCGACTTCCAACATCTTGTACTTTCTCTAATGTTTTTTACTGATTGTTTCCATTCTGTCTACAGTGCATTTTGTCTCTTGAATGAAACAGAGGCCAAGTTGTTCCTTCCTCGTTCTATTTTTAAGGATTCTTTGCTTTTGTGGGATGTTTATGCCTCTTATATTACATGTTATAATATTCATTTAAACATGTGGGGAGGAGTTGGGAAATAGATTTTTGATCTTACCTGAATTTATCAACATGGATCCTAGTTCTTGTAGGGCTACACTTTTTAATTTCTTGCCTTTCTTCCACCTCGTCTGCTTGGGTGAATGTTGTGGGTTTCCCTCACCTGATTTGATTCCCAGGTGTCCAATATTTCCATGCATATGCTTGATCCCTATGGATTTTTCTTCCTCCATTAGAAGGAATAAGTATTGGATATGATCTAGTTTCTCCGCTGGCACATTGTCTACTCCCTGCTTCTTCCATTGCTCCAGGATGTTTGGGAGATCTGTTAGAAAAATAGGACCGCGGAGCAATAAAATAAAACAAATGCAGAAACAAAACATAGAAGACACACAATACAAGAGAGACATAGATTTACATGGTTCAGTCAGTGTGGGCTACGTCTACCAGAGAAATTGCCAGGTCCTTCCTTTATTATTATCCAGCAAATGAAGGGATACAACCTACAGCAAAACCCGTTGTAACTTCCTCTTCTTTCTCTCGCAGTCTCCTCTCTCAGAATACAATATTCATCATCATCCATAGCCG
>SNQJ01S0243504.1:0-13326 GCA_010110895.2 Picea sitchensis
TGTCACCTCCTCCAAACTTGCATTGCAGACTTGTATAATGCTTTGAGCACTAGACTGGGGTAAAGGGGTTTTATGCACATGTTTAATAATATTGATGATAAGATGTGATTGACATTGTTATAATCCCTATGACTTATGACCCCCTGGAGGGCGTAGTTGTTGATGTGTAGGATCATGCCCAACGAACAGGTACCATATTGGATAGGTACACATGGGGAGATGATCAATTCGGACCTCCATGGGGATAAAAGCCCACCAGATGGATGTTGCGACCCAGCAGGGGGAAGAGACGGGGCAGAGCGTTTGTACTAGGGAAGAGCAGAAGAATCCACCAGAGGCAGCTAAGCAGACATGTACCTAGGGGGGTTGAACCCTCTCCACGGGAACGTTGGCCTTGGAAGGCCCAGTACGTCTCCCAGGATGCCCATGACGTCACCCAGCAGTATGGACGTTTTGGGAGACAGATATGGTAGTTTGGCACGTGTGGCAGCTTGGAGAAGCCCAAGGAGGGCTAACGTTTTGCTCCAGGAGGCTGCATTTGTCCTAAAAGGGGCTAACGTCACCCTAAAAAGGGGATGACGTCTCACTATTGCTTGATTAGGGTTTTAGTTTAAGACTTTTAATGTAAAACAGTATGATTTTGGTATTTTGGCCTTGTCGACCTTTTTATGACCTAAAATGTAATTTAGGTCATTGGTATGCTATATATTGAGGGTTTTTGCCTTCATATTTTCATCATCTTTGACTCACTCATTAGTGAGGTCTGAAATTTGCACCCTTCTTAGAGTTATTGGCTGAAATATTGAAGCGCACTTGTTGAAGGAAGATTTTACTTGGCATTTTTGGCATTTCTCTTAGTGGAAGGTGTTACAACTAGGGTTTTGCTACATGTTTTCTTGGTTTATGTAAGTAAATTTTTGCAAACACTTCTTAATTGAATGGTTTTAGTTTCATTTACTTGCATATGTTATTATATTTTGCTAAATTAAACCCTAGGTGACAAGCACTAGTTAATGTCCTTGTCTCATGTCCCCATCAAGATTTTTAGCCATTTGATTTGCTTTAAGAAAATAGAGTCTTGCCATTGCAACACTCTATCCTTCCTTCTAGCCTAGCCGTTTTGTCATTGTTGAGTTAAGGAGAAAAATGCACCAAGGCCTAGCTCTTCTACACTTGGTGAGCCGTTTTTCCCTAGGGTTTGCCTAGTGAAGCCTTGCTATAGCAACACATCACTTGCTAACCCTCTTGTCTTAGATCAATCATTATTGAAGCTAGTCGTTTTTGCCTTTGAGCCAAGGAAGTAGGAGAGAGCATTGAGGCCTAGGTTTTGTACACCAAAGTGAGCCTCTCTCCCCTAGGGTTTCATCTTTGAGGCCTTGCCATAGAAACACCTCAAAGTTTAACTCTCTTATCCTTAGTTTTACCATTATCACTTAGTCCTTCAGCCTTTGCGTCCTCTCTTTGACTCCATATACCCTAGGAGCACACTAATCTAAGGCCTTGTGCATTAAGTAACTTGATCATAAAACAAACTTCCAATACTTTAAACAAACCCTAACTCTTACTAACCCTAGCCTAGACTAACCCTACTAATTATATTGTTGTCGTCATCTTTCTATGCTATAAACACCTATATGCAACATTTACTTTATCTTTGAAGCAATTGAATCATTGGTTAAGGCATTGTTTATAAAGTGTTGATGTTGTTATATTGAATGCCAAGGTTTTCTTTAGCATGTATTGAGAAGTGATATTGTAATCATTGCTATCGTACAAACATTGATTCATTTCGTCAATATTATTGCTCAATTGCTTATTATCAAAAAAGTCATTGATTATATGAAGTACTAACCAACAAGCAAGCTTGCACATGTAGTTTCTTGTTGCTTTGTCTCGGGAAGGTACCGTTCTTGGTTATTACTTTCGGTTATCTTTATTGGCTATAAGCCGGACTTTCTGATCAGGTGGTGACTTGTGAGGGGGATTATTATCACTTAGCCTTGCTAAACCTTTTGCCTTCTCAAAACCCCAAGTCACCAGGGACGTCTCCCCTGGGCGTTACCTCCCTAAACAGAAAGAACCTTCACATCAAGGTGACAGTGGGTGGGATTGGTTCGATTACGCCAGTTTGATCCCTTTTCATCCATCCATTATCCTAACTACAAACTGTGCGATAACAATACTTACCATTTTCCATCTTACTTCTCGCTCATCCATCCCATTTCATTGGTCCAAGCATTGTGTTGGCCAATCATTCAAGGGTTGCACCTTGCCTTGTGGGAAGAAGGGGATAAAGGCCCAGAAGGTAAGAGTAAGCTGGAAAAAGATAAAATCCTAGAAATAAAACCTCGAGATGCTTCGCCCAGGGATCCCCGAGAAAGCAATAAAAATCTTCTCAGCAAGAAACAAGAGGGACCCATAAAATATTATAAAACAAGACCTAGTCAAAGGATAGGGGGTCTCATCACGAGCCAGCCTATTAGGTCCATGGGTACCTAGCGCTATGACACTACTAGCAGTTGGTTACCACACCAAGGTAGTGGCTCTTGGTTGCATGGCCAAGAGAAAGGGGGTCTCATCACAAGCCAGCCTTCTCATTTCCGTGAAAGTACTCGAGGGTAACATTGCCACCACTCGTCACCACGCCAGAGCAGTGTCCCCTGATTAGCCTCTTGAAAGAAAAAGCCATAAAGAATAAAAGGCATTAATGGGCTTGGAAACATTTGCATCCAGGACAGGTGCAGCTCGCCTTCTACAAAGGCACCCGAAAAAGCCATAAAGAATAAAAGGCATTAATGGGCTTGAAAACATTTGTGATCCGTGACAAAAATTTCTACAAAGCAAGCAAGTACCCATGTAAGCCTCAGATTTCGCTTTCACTGCATCCCTTGTTAGGACATCCCTTATAAACCTCACCCATTTACATGATTTAGATTTGATCTCTTCCGGAAAAATCACATTTCCAGTGGACACTTGCCCAATAGATGCCCTCGGTTACTCTCCAAACCACCTTGCAAATTTGTATATAATGGTTTGGATAATTTGACCGGGTAGAAAGGGTTTTATGCACATGTTTAATAAAATTTATGATTGGATTTGATTGATAATAAGGATCCTCGGTGACTTATGAGCCCAGACGCATTTACTTGTGGAAGGGTTTAGGTAGCTTGAGTCAAGGTCTCAAATCAAGGTAATTGTGAGCTTCCCACCTAATCGCCACCTCGATGGGGAGCCTTTTTCATTTAGGGTATTAATCCCAAGGAGACGCCCTAATCCGGTTTCCAAGGAGAAGGATCAAGGTTTAAGGCTTCGGCGTTAAGAATAGGCTTCTTCTACGATTACCGCCAAAAAGATAGTCAGTGCTAGAAGAAGAGTCCCATTGAAGGCACCTCTTTAGACAAGACAAAAAGAACTAGAACATGTTGTACTGGTTAGTACTTCACAATTTAATGACTATTCTTAAATAGATATGAGCAATAAGAGTAATTATTGATGAGTCAATGATTGCAATAAAAGTTTATATTAATGTCACTTCTTCAATAAATACACAGATAACAAGATTCAATGGTATAGAATCAAATCGCTGAATTATCACAATGCGAAATATCATAAATCTGCTCATATAAATACTGCTGTCATGGCCACTGCTATTTATTTTAGGGTGACATCAGCCCTATTGTTAGGTCAATTTTGAAGACAATAAGAGGAACGCTTTTGCATACTAAACCAATAAAATAATCTATACTTTGATTCCAACCAAATCACAACTTTTTACACTAAACAAGGGTTAAAAGAGGCTTGACGCCATCAATATTGTTGCTGATATGCAACAATATTGATGACGTCAAACCCCTTTTTAACCATTGTTTGAGTGTAAAACGTTTTGCACATTTAACCAATAAAAAGGATCCACACATCAATGCCAATCAATGGATGACCAAGCCGCAGATTTTATACCAATCAAAGTTTAATATAGGCATGACGTCATTTAGCTAGTTAGGGTTAGTAGGGTTAGTTAGGGTTTCAAATCAGTTTAGCTTGAGATTTGTTTGAACATCAAAGACTAACGCTAGAAGCTTAAGACCAAAGGCCTTTGGGTATTATGGAGTCAAAGAGTAAGGCTAATGGCTTGGGGAGAATCTAAATCTAAGGACGTGAGATAGGGCTTGATGGGCTTGCTATGGCAAGGCCACCAAGTCAAACCCTAAGGGGAGGAGGCTAATTACGGTGTAGCTAAAGTTAGGCCTCATTCTCCTCCCTCTTCCTTAGAACTCTTTGGCAAAACGGCTAGCTTTAAAATACAAGTCTAGGGCTGAAAAGTGCTGCTTGGGGACAAGGCTTTTCAAAACCCTAAGAGTCCAAACCCTAGGTGTAAACTCAATTAGGCTCAGACGCCCTCTTTTCAACTTGTATCCAAAACTAACTCTCGTGCTGTAAAAAGAAAGGCTATAGAAGCTATGGCTAGGCTAAACCTCTTAATCAATGGCTAAATTAGTTTTTATCATGGGGACATGAAGCCACTTCCACCTACTTGTGTGTTGGCCCTAGGGTTTCTAAATGATTGGATAAATAGCAAATTAATGTAACCATAAAAGTATAATTCTATTTGCTAACCATTCAATAAAGAAAGTTTTATGCAAAATTTACTTACAAATCCAAGGAAGACTATTAATCAAACCCTAGTTGTAAACCTTCCTCCCAATGACAAAACACCATGTGCATGCCAAAATGATCCTCCTCGGCAGTAGCGCCTTACCCCAAGACAACATTCAAGACAAAAGATGAAAACGAAATGTCACTCTACAAGAGAGCAAGTTATATGTCCAAATGAGGGTAAAACGCCCTCAATATATATGATCTCTATGACCTTTAATTAACAATTAGGTCATTAAAAACAACACAAGGCCGATTTTTACATTATTCAATTATTCTGTCAAGCATTACATGCTAAAATGCCAAAAGTGAACTAAAAAATGGAGACGTCACAGTCTCTGTTAGAGACGCGGTCTTTCAGGCATAATCATCATCCAAATAGCTGTGACGCTATTCTCCTGGGGCTCCCCGCGAACCTCGCTATGTGCCGAAATAACACACCGCCATCTCGCTTCCGTAAAACGCCCAGCTTAGTCCTGCGTGGCGCCCTATCCATCAAGGCCATCACCCATCTGCAAGGGGTTGATCCCTTATAGGTCGGAATTCCGCTTTCAAAGCGTCCGGGGTGAGGATGCCCTTCTTCTTCTTCTTCATGCGGTCATTACAATTTTGTCCTCGGGCCTCGCCATCCTAAAGAACTTTCATCCGGATGGGCTCTTCTTGTTCTACGGAAACTGAAGACCAATTCCTTATGCACCGACATCCTCTCGTACTGCCCCGGCTGCATGTAGCCTCATTATCAAAGACTACGCCCATGGCTCATCGTACCCTAGACATCATAGCAATGTAAATCATATCCATCATTAAAATTATCAAACATATGCATGAAATCCCTAACAAATCATCTTAAGATTTTAAAGACATTACAATAAATCTACTATACAAAGCTATGGAAACCAACAAGATAACCTATTGGGCCATACTCCATGTGTTTATGGAAAGTTTCTCAAAGGATTTGGTTTGCCATGTGTAATGGGGTGATATGGTTTTAGGGATGTTCACCAGTCACCAAGGGTCAGTGTGGGGTTGTTCCGTGGGTGCCTTTGTGGTGGGAGGCGAGTCACCCCGCCATGGATGCATTTTTTCCAAGCCCCTTTTGCCTTATCTTCTTTGTTGCTTTTTACTACAAGGTCTCGGATTTAAGAGGACACCGCTCTTGGCTTGGTGGCCAGAGTCGACAGTTGCTATCTTTTACTCAGTATCTTCGCTATAAATGAGAAGGTCGGCTCTGCGGATGAGACTCCTTTCCTTTGGCCATGCAACCAAAGGTCACTACCGGGTTTGCGACCGATGGTGGCAATGTCATACCGCGAATACCTATGAACATAATGGGTCAATGTAGATGAGAGCTCCCATCCTCTTGGTTAGTCTTGCATTTATTAATGTTATCATTTCTTAGGGTCCTTAGTTTCTTATCGAGAGGTTTTTTATTGTCTTCTCAGGGATCCTCGTATGGCATCTCTAGGTTTTCAGCTTCCTATGGCTTTTATCTTTTATCACTTTTACTCTTCTTCCCATTACAAGACAAGATGTAGCCCTGAAGGTCATCCTAATGGCTAGACTAGGGAATGGATGATGAGCGGGGTATAAGATGAAAAGTGGATAAGATGATGGGAGCGGATTTATGGCTCAAGTAAACTCTTTGGTGGCTAACTAAAAACCCATGAATACTTTGTTGTTGCCCATCAATCACCCCAACAATGGTCATGGATTAGTGTAAGATCCAAGCAAGCATCCGAATGAAAGAAACCTAATGGTTATATAAGAAGGTTATAATGATCAAATATGACACATACCATGATACCTCGGACCAATTACCTTTATGGCGACTAAGAGTCTCCGGGAGCGTAAGCCTGTGCTCTAAGAGTGATGGAAGTCAAGTATCACGACAAGACAAAAGTCTAGTTGAGAAGGAAGAAAGATGGGCCCTCTGTACATGCCTGTCACCTCGCCTCTAAGTATTCCATGTCTAGGACCATGGGCCTCGAGAGCTCCAGGATATGACTTCCTAGTTGGTCCCATAAAGATTCAAGGGATAACAGAGCTCCATGGAGGGCGAGATCTGTGTTGGGATGGGGCGGATCAAGCACCCTAATGGATGTACACATGGGGAGATAATCGGCCTAACCTCCATGGGGGTCAAGAGCCCACCGATGGATGCTGAGACCCCAAAAAGCGTAGACAGATGCAGTGTTTTCACCTGTGGAAGAGCGGGTAATCTGCCCACCAAAGGCAACGAGCACTGCACTTTGTACAGCCTCTCCACTCAAGACATTGGCCTCAAGGCCCATGACGCCACCTATGACCTCCTAAGTGAGACGCCATCCACCGAGCATGGGGAGTTTGGGAGGCAGCTTGTGGCATGATTGGCACGCAGGCACCTTGTAAAGACCCAAGGAGGGCTAACATTTTTATCCAGGAGTCTACATTTTCCCTAGAAAGGGCTAACATCACCCTAAAGGGCATGACGCCCTTTTTTTAGTTTGATTAGGGTTTCATTATGACATTCTAATGTAAAACAACATTATTTTACAGTTTGGTCTTGTCACCCTTTAAGACTTAAAATTTAATTAAGGTCATTTTGGTAACAGATATAAGAGAGCAAACTCCTTTTTCATCATCTCACTCACCACTTGGTGAGGTCTGAAATTCCATTTCCAGGGTTTTGGCTGAAATCTTTACAAGCAACAATTTTATATTGAAGGAGAATCTTTTACTTGGCATTTTTACTCTCTTGGAAGGCTATTGCCCAGGCTCCATGAATTCTGGTTTATGTAAGTGAATTTCTGCAACACTTTATTGAATGGTTATGGATGCATTGTTTACTTGCATTTGTTATTATAATTTGTTTGAATTGAAACCCTAGGTGACAAGCACATGTTAAGGTACTTGTCTCATGTCCTATCACTAAGATTAAGAGCCATTTGATTTGTTGAGGTAAGATGGAGCCTTGCCATAAAGCAACACTCTATCCATATTCCTCTAGCCTAGCCGTTTTTCACTTGTTATTGAGCTAAGAAGGAGGAAAACACATCAAGGCCTAGCATTTGTACACCTTGGTGAGCCGTTTTCCATTAGGGTTTGATAGATGAAGCCTCGCCTTAGCAACACTTTTCATCTTCAAAACTTCTTGTTCACCTACAATTATTACTCAAGCTGTAGTCATTTATCTTGCCATTACAAAGGAGGAGAAAGCACTAAGGCCTACGCTTCTACACCTTAGTGATCCTTTCTCCCCTAGTAGCCATTGTTGAGGCCTTGCTTAGCAACACCTCAACATTTAACCCCTCTTTGTCTTTGGCCATATCTTATCATTTCACCCTTCTCAACATTTGCTCATTTGACCATTTGCCCTACTGGGAAGCACTAATCTAAAGACCTCTTGTGTTGAGCACCTTTGATTATACAAACATCCAATACCTTGACTAATATCTACTAACCCTACAGTTGCCATTATCTTCCATTTGAGTTATCTTATTACATTGCATCATTTATATCTTAAAAGCAATTGGAATGACTAGCTAAGGCATTGTTTCTTTGATATTGATATTGTTACATTGATTGCCATTAGCATTTATTGTGAAGTGATACATGCATCATTGCTATTGTGGCTACTGTTGACTTGTTTCATCAATATTATTGCTTATCAATTGCTTTATATCATAAGTCCATGATTATATGAAGTACTAAATCAAGCAAGTGATCTTTGCATATGCATAGTTTCTCTCGCTGTTTTGTCTCGTGCAGTACACCTTTTTGGTTATTTTCATTTATGTTTCATTGGTCAAGTTAGCCACATCTTCCATCGGTGGCATTGTGAGGGGGGAAACTATCACTTAGCCTCTTTTAGGCCTTTTGCTCTTCAAAAGCCTGTGTCAATGGGACGTCTTCCCTGGGCCTTATCTCCCTAAACATAAAGAGTTATCCCATTGAGGTGGCAGTGGTGGGATAGGGTTTCACATGCCACTTGGCTCCTCCTTTTCATCCGTCTTTACCTTTTTAACTACAAACAAGTATATAACATAGGGTGGTGCAACGATGAACTGGGAAATCGCTTATAGATGGTGCCAAGTTTCAACGGGCTAATATATTGATGCTAGCTTAAGCATGAATAGCTTCAACCTGAATGACTAGGAATTACTACAATAAAATGAAGATATGGTTAAGGACTATACAAAATAACGACAAGAACTACGCTGCTATATTCCTTATGCTAGCAAGACCTAGCTTTTAGCTGCGGGATAATCGGATCACCGATGTACCTAGACTCTATCCTATATAAAGAGAGGGAGGCACCTCTCTTCATATCAATCTTCACATCAGTTTACTACTTTTGTTCTGGGCAGCAACTAGAAGGAAAATAACAAAGTTCTGGGACAGCAGCTAGGAGGTGAATCTGAAGAAGAGAAAACTCAGTTCTGTGGCAGCAACTAGGAGGTTATACTGAGGCAAATATTCAGTCTATTCTGAGGCAAATACTCATCCTATTATGAGGCAAATAGTCAACCTATTCTAAGGAAAATATTTAGCCTGTTCTAAAAAATACAAAATTTGTTCTAAGACATCAGCTACAGGGCAACCTTAAGAGAAGTTCTAAGTCATCATTAAAGGCACAACTGAGACAACATAATGTCCCTCTAATTCCTCTTAGAGAGGTGTGATGAGGATCAGCACTGCACCTCTACTCAGGTCATAGTCTCACACTGAGGGGAAAAGTCAAGAAGTTAAAAGTTATATTTCTTAAGTTGACTCTAAGAAAGGGAAAGGATAAAGGAGTAAAAGATAACTCTAACAGAATAGAAGATTAACCCTGGGAGTTAACCTTAACTCAACAGAGAATTAGAAAAAAGTATATAAGAGGTTAGCCACCTATTACCTAGTCTCGGGTTTGGATTAGCATTTGCTATTGCTCTTTGAGCATTCAGCTTGGGGTTTTTATATACAAACCCTTGTGAGCAACCCTATGGTGAAATATCCACTCACCTTGTTCCAGCTTGGTCTTGTTAGATGAAAGACTCCTCCCACACCATTCTAGTCTCAGCTCCTCTCCATCTAGCTCAAGATAGCAGGTCAGATCAAGTTCTTGTGTTTCTTTAAGGGCTACCCATCATCTAGAGGGAGGTTCGATCCAGCCTTTCCGAGGGCCTCCGGGCAATTCCGACAATTTGGCTCTTTTGTTTCAGAAAGGGCAGACCATCACTTGAGGGCTTTTCCTCGGGAGGGTTACTTTCACTGCTCTCACATTTGTCTACGTGATTGGGATGTCTTGAGCCTCAGGGGACGCCCCAGTGATTCAAGAAACTCGATCTAGGGAGATCTCGCTGAGATCCTGAGGTCCAAACTTCTCCCAATGCAGATTCTCTGTTGAGCCCGATCTATATTCTGGAGAGTTTCAGAGCATTTGGAGGGCTCCTTCTACTGGCCTAACCAAATTAGGGTTTCACCATCCAAGCAAGCACTAATATTTAGTGGAGGAATTCAGATTCATGTGGTTTGAGAGGATTTGGGAATTTGGACATCCTGTGATTGTCCTCACAATTCGTCTGACCTATCATTTGGCATATTTCTCAACATCCAAGTTGGAAAGTGCCACGTCCTACTAGAATTATTGAGGGCTTCAACATCCCTTCAAATAGTATGGCACTTTTCCAAATTCTTTTGGAGAGGCTGATATCATAATGCCTTCGTGATCTTACTTGATTCACCTTCATTGTATTTCCTTTGGAGGTTGTTATCTTCAATATTGAGCATTTTGTAGCAGCTCATATCTATTGCTTGTACCATCTCGAGGTTTATGCCAGATCGCCATCTATTGTATTGATCTTACATTGCTCATAATAAAAGGTCAGATCTTTGCTTGTGCTTCCTACATCTTGAAGAATATATTGTGATCTCTATGTGTTGGATGAATCTTGTAATGTACTTAATAACTCAATAAATACTCAAGACATCAATAGACTTAGTTAGTGATTCCAAAAAAAAAAATTTGGCTTGGGATCATTACAAGGAAGAACTACAAGAATAGCCATGTGTCTATAAGATCTCAGAGGTGGTCAGAGAAAGTTTTCAAAGACACAAAACAGCAGTAAGTGTTATTGCTATTGTCTTATCTCTCTCAAAAAGAGAAGTTCATTGTACTTGTTTGACTGATCAATATATCACAAGAAGTTTGTTGGGTTTTCTTCCACTTGAGGGTTTCCCACGATAAATACTTGTCCTCTATGTGAATGTTGTTCTTCTAATGAGTCCTATGCTTTAGTTTGTCTGCTAAAGTTTTAAAAGAACACTATTGTTATCTTTTGTATCTATTTATGCTTGAAAAATTAACAACTATGTCACATGGTTTGTGTTCGTGTTAGAATTCAACAACAATAAAATTCAAAAGAAAACCTCATGAGGAAACCCAAGGGATGCTTCCCCACATTCATGGATGGCATCTCTAGTAAACTCATCAACCTAGGGGGATTTAAACTAAGCACCTACGAACACGAAACTAGCTAAATGCCCAGCAACATTGGCAAGGATTTAACTAACCCCTTGGGCTACGAGAGTTATATATTATTTTTTTCCAAGGAAAACCTTGTGGGAAACTCCTAGGCAGTTCCCCACATTCACGGATGGTACCCAATGTTTAATAAATCCAAGGTTAAAATGGATATATGCTAAAGGCTATGTCACATGGTTTGTATTTGTGTTAGAAATCGACAACCATAAAAATCAAAAGATTCACGATTATATTCAAGAGTATATTTTTTCCAAGGAAAATTTCATGGGGAAACCCAAGAGATGCTTCCCAACATTCGTGGACAACAACCCTACTAACCCATCAAGGTAGGCTAGTGAGCCTCGCCCAAGGGGATTTGAACCTAGCACCTACAAATATAAAACTAGCCAAATTACCAAAAACATTGGCAAGGATTTAGCTAACGCCTTCGGCTACGAGAATTATATTTTTTTTCCAAAAAAATCCTCACAGGAAAACTCTTAAGCACTTCCCCACATTCAAAGAAGGTAACCAATACAAACCATCAGTTGAAATTAGTGTAGCTGCAAGGGCCATTCTCCGGGAGGATGGCATAAGACCCTAGCTGAGATCTAGGGCCCCTAGTACACTCCTAGGGTTCTTGGTTTGGGAACAAGTAGTTTGAGCCATGACAAAAGACCCTAGTGATGGCCCCCAATGTATTTATGGGGTTCTTGGTCAAGGACCAAGCAGTAAGTCCCTAGATGTGTTCTAGGGCCCCTGGATGTGTTCCAGGGAATCCTTGCTCTGCGCTTGGATTGATTCTTGGATGTGTTCCTTGGTGGTCGATGATGTAAGTCCTGTTATCTCCTCAAATAAATCAATTGAGATTTTTCATTTTAGGTGATAGGATGTCTTTTAAAAAGGGTACTTTTTTTAATTTTTACTTTAAAGCTCATTTCTCAAAGCTTTACGCATGTAATAAAGTTTAAATAAACTTTTGTTTAGTTTTTATTTGATCTAATTCAAATCTCAGGTTTCAGTGGCTTAGGCAAACATTTCAATTGTTCATTAACCACTGAAAGCCTTAGCTTTCGGTAGCTTAAACAAAGGAATTCAGGGCTATTTTAGCCACCGAAATCGCAGAAGCGGGGAAAGAGTCAGCACGTCCTTTCACACATTTCAATCGTCGGGTTCGAAGTTTTATAATTGCAATAAGCCGCCGAAAAGACAAGAGAATGAACCGTTCACGACCGGAAGCTGATCTCTGTATGATATAAGCGAATCTTTTCAGATCGTTGTATCATTAAGCCATATGCTTACGTACCCTCCATCATTACAGTTATCGACTATGACTACTGCAAATCACCAACCGTTCTGCCGCATCCCTTGTAATCAGTGCCACGCTCTAAAGCTCGCCTCAGTTTTCTCATATCTGTCACAGCCGAGCCGACTCTCCCTAACTCTACGTTGTGTAACTCTCCCCCGAAATCCGTTCCTTCGATCACAGGTGTGCGGAAGCATTGTGGCAAATGAAGAAAGGAGCGTAAACCCTGAGGAAAGAGCACGACGACATCAATTACTTGGAATCGCACACAGAGGTATGTCAATTGTTCAGGGATGCAGGATGTTATAATTTTTGCAAAAAATTACAGAGTTCTCATCGGCGGGTGGCAAAGGCCTTTGCCCTCAATTTCGATGGAAAGAAAGCAATCATAGGTCGGGATGAATTCGAGATAGATGAAGCCCTCATAGCTGAAGTGACAGAGCTTCCCAGGACTGGAGAAAAATGGTTTAAAACTACTGTCACTAAGAATGTTGAATTCAGGTCTTATTTGAAACCAGAACACAGGGGTTTGATATGGAAGAAAGACATTCTTGTGTCTTTACTTAAAGAGAAATTGCAGCAATTACTAAAAGCCATAATGGTTTATATAACTTGTGAAGGGCGATATAACAGAGAGATGATTTAACATTTTAAACTCATAAATCATTTGACTGGTAGAAACCCACTCAATCTGCCCTACACAAAAGTTTATCCAAAATGGCTCATCAAGTCAAGGCCAAGCCCAATAAAGTTGCAGGTAGATTATCCCACCACAGTCTAATTAAACTTTTGGTTTGTGAGTTGTTGCAAAGGAGAGGAAAAGTGTGGAATTACTTCTTGTTCTGGATTGATTTCCAAACTGAGGTTCAGCCAGAAGGTAAGA
>SNQJ01S0243505.1:0-13326 GCA_010110895.2 Picea sitchensis
TGTAACACCCTGTTTCCCCCAGTCTGTAAAAATAACTATACTGGCCAAGAGCTGTGGCAAACTAAAAAATGTGAATGTGTGATGTGAATGGACCTTGTGGAAAAGGTCGATGAATGTAAATAATAATATAAATATATATATGTATTGCAATACTGCTGAGAGGGGAAGGTGTTGAAAAAGAGACCACGATGGCTAAAGAAAGGTGGTGGAAGGCACCTGAAAAGGTGGCGTTAAATTCCACCGAAACCAATACCGTATTTGAACTTCACTGGCCTGAAGAACCAAGAGCAGCTCGCTGGCCCCAAATTAAATGACTCACCAGGTTGGTAGGTAAAGGGATCCTCATGAGTAATGAGGGATGGGGATGAACCGCCCATCCGTAGAGTCCTCAAACCTGACCACCGCGAGGAATATTGTGCCACATGCAACCTCGCCGAAAGGAGAAAAGGCAGGAAGAGTGTGGGATCAAGGGAGATGAGAGGGAAAGAGGAAGGAAAACTCTGGAAAAGATACAGAGTGAGTGATAGCGGAGAAGAAGGAGAGTAACCTTCATTCTCGGTCACTGACAAACAAAGACGCAGTCTCGCAACATCGTGGTCTCAGCTCGGGGGTGGCTAGTGGTAAATCCGTTGGGAGTCGTTAAGCCTACGGTTGGGTGGAAATGAGCACCCCTCTCAGCAATTGCAATCACACCTGGTGTTATTTCTGATAAGTGTTTTATATCCTGTATCTTGAAGTTTATATGCTAATATGTATGTTCATAGTCTGTGAAATTTATGAATGGTTTGAGCATAAGACTATCTGTGTGGTGTTTTGACCAGAAATGGTGGTTGCATGCTTATAATGGAAAGACCACATATGGCTTATGTTTTAGGAATTGCTATTTATATGCTTACCGATATAAGTTAGACTTCAAGTCTGCTCTCGGGAGATTGTTCCTGTGTTCGTCCTACCTAATGTCTTGGATAGATTTCCTCCCGAAGGCATCCTTTTGAGACCACTCCCTTACCTTCGAGAAGACCTTCCAGTCTGGTCTTCAAAACCTGGTGTAAATTACCTGAGGACCCAAAGAAGGATGTTAGAGGTTAAGTCTCAAAACCTTGTACGAGGGAGAACGGTCCTCATAGACCTCAACATTTCGGCATTTCGGCACCCGGAGTATCTAGGTGCGAGTTTTCTTGCACTCGCGAGTCCCGAAACCCCGACCAGTGAAATCCCGAAACGGGAGTGTGTGGATAACAATCGATTGACGGACGAGATCCTATCGGAAGATCTGCGGTCATCCACGACTATTATATTGGAAGAAGAAACAAGGGCATTAAATGCCTAAACCCTTTTCCTTTATCTTTGTGAGTAACGAAGAAATCGGGACCATAGACCCCATGATCCATGGAAGTACCTGGGCCATCCATCTATAGAGTACACGTGGCTGCTGGTAAGCACTTCGGTGTTTCAGCACCTGGGAAACCAAAGGGAAAGAACCCTTGTCTTCGCAACCCGCGAAATCTCGATCACTGAAACCCCGAAATGGCGTGAGGTGTGAATAAGGTTAAGGAAATCCAGGACTTGATCGTGACCGTTGATCATCCCGAAAAGATCACGACCGTTGATCTTGGATGAAGGATGACACCATCCATCGGAGGGACACGTGGTTGTCGATCGACATTTCGGCATCCAGGAAACCAGAGGGCCAGAAAACCTTGCCCCCTCAAATCGCGAAAACCTGACACTTGAAACCCCGATACGCACTGTAGGAGAAGTCCCAAAAGAATCTGGACCGTCCATCAGAGGAGACGCATGGTGAGTTTCCAGAGTTTCAGGAAAAGTCCCGAAATCTCGTGGACCATTGGATCCACACTCTTAAGAGCCATCGATCTCTTACATGAATTCCCATAACGGAATTTGAAGATTTGAATGACAAGGAGTCTTGGAGTCGTTGCATTTCGAACTCCTAAGTACCGAAACCCCGAAAGGATCCATACTGTTGGATCAAGGGAGGCTTATAGCCGTCGATCTCCCTTTGGAGGGAAACTTTGGAGACCTCAGAATTTTCGGGGATTTGAATGGGGAAAGGTAGAAGTCATGCATCGAAATTCCCCGAATCGCGAAAATCCTATAAGCGCTTGTCTGTCTTAAGTGCGTGGACATGGAATGAGTTCACGTGGACAAGACCCCAAGCGGGAAACTTGCCACTCGCTAGCCCTATCGGGGTTCGGCGTTTCACTGTTTCGAGCTTCGAGGTTTGCAGATTCGAAAGACTCGACGTTCTGGTAGCACTGACTCGCAAAGTGCGAAAATACGTCGTACTGGTTCGGCCCGTATTCGTGACCCACGATTACTCGAGGATTCTGATCCTCAAGTAATCAACGAATAATGCCAGAGTGGGTATGTGACAAACTCCTGCGCTAATGCACCGTGGTCATGGTCGTGGTTGTATGGGCACGAGCATGTGACCGGGTGTACATATAAACGGGCTAAACATTTTTTGAAAACGTGTTTGAATCCGCGTGCATATATATATATATATATGGAAATGGTCTTATGGTAGGGGTTATGCGACTGGGGGCTAGGGCTAGGGCTAAGCCCTAGCCTGGACCCCACTCCAAATTGTAATACATTACAATTTAAATATAATCGAAAACATAATATGGTAAGAACCATATGGTAGGCGCGTCGGTTGGGCGACCTTTGTCAAAGCTTTGCCACTGTGGGGGAGGTTCAGGGTTCAATCCCCACGGACTCCATAACATTTTGATATACCATAACCAGGTTGCCACATGACAGCCCACACCTAGGCCATGTGGCACCAAACCATTTGACAAAAAGATGCCACGTGTCGAAATTCCATTCGCCTATGTGTCTGCCAATTAATGTTTTCCACGTCAGCTTACCAACTCAACATCTTGTCATGTCACCACTTGCCACATCACTGTCTGACACGTTAGCACTACCACATCAGCGTACGATCATTCCACGTCATCATTTGTATGGACTGTACAATCAATAACTTTTTTTCCATGTTTGGCAAATCGAACAAATCACGATATCTCACTCATCCAATGTCTGTTTGATCTCATTCGAAGTGTGTTGGGTTCGTGACGACGGGGGCTACGCACCTATTCATTTTGAAGAGATTATGAACACTTTCATTGTTGGGCTAAATTTTGACCCCTGGTTCAGATTCTGAGCACACCTTCCCACTGAAAGGATTTTGGACCCACAAAAGTTGATGATTATCTACCTGAGCTTCAATACTCTTCTGCTTCTAAGTTCTATCAATTGATTCTACTTGAAAAGTCTTTTTGGCAATCACTTGTGTATGTGGACATACCTTGCACTGCAACTGGCTATGTCCCTCAACCACTATTCTTTGGCTTCTACTGACCCATTGTTCTCTTTGTGCTTGGAAGACTGACAACCTTCCCACTGAGAATCAAGTCCCTCTTGTGAACTCTTTAGCATCAACACAATTCGCTCTACAATGGCTGCAAAAACTTTCCTGTGACCCATCAATCTTGAAAACAAATTTAATACAAAACTGAAAATGATGCCAACAAAGTCTTTTTACTCTTCAAGAAAAACATAGTTGCATCTTGCACTTCATCAAAGTACATGGTGTTTTCCTGCATCTTGGTGTAATCAAAATTGACTTGCAAGCCGACAAACACGATCGACTAAACATAAGTCGAATAACATGATTGACACAACATAGTCGTCAAGACAACATCGACACAAGTCGAGACTCATTTGAAATGTATCGACATTCCCAAAAGTCGGCATTGATGATACACAACCATGTTACAATCATGAGTCACTCAAAATGAACTATCACCAAGTTCATTGTTTACACACATACAAAATCACATGCATGTGCATAGCTCTTCAACTCTCCTTCAAGTACAAACATAAGTACATAAACCCAAAAACATGTGGGTACATAAGAGCTTAAATGAAAATCTAAATGGCTGCAACTAGTGAGTATCATACCCATCTTTTACATCCTCCTCGCGAATTTGTGCAACAACAAGAATGCATTCACATGCAAACTTGAATCATACAAGTTATGATAAACTGTTGCAACTTGTCATACTTTCATCAGAAATGCATACATAAGGATGAAATGTGCATCTACAAACAAAGAAATGCAAGCCTTACTTGCTCAATAAATCTAACCATTTCTTACCAAGCCAATTCAATGGTGACTTTTTCTGCTGAAAATCGTCTTCTTGTGAATCATCTTAACCCACATATGATGCAGGAGCATCGTTGGCAAACGCACAGAGGAAGGACCACTCAACACATGTGAGTTCTTCCAGAAATTCAACGTTGACAGTTGCAGTCGATTTTGAAATCCGCCTTCACTCAGCGTTGGAATTCACCTTAGGAGGCACGCTTGAACCGGTGTCGAATTTTACCCTTTGAGGCAAAGTTTTGAAATTGTAAACAAAGCAGGAGTTTCCACTTCGGCTTTGGAATGCGACTGAACTAAGATAGCATAGGATGAATGTTAGAGTAGGCAAATAGCTAGGGAAAAACCCTAGAAACATTTTTGAGTTATGTAGAAATTTCTACCCCCATTGAGAGAGAGGGGAGAATACAGAGAGAAATTAACTGTAAGAGAGCACTGCGAGTTAGCAGGAGATCTCAGTGTTTTGAGTTACTGTAATTTTGAATGTATTCTGTAGCCATTGGGAACTTTTGAATATAACAAAATGAAAATTTGATCCAAATGTATGGTGTGTGGACTGTGTACATTTTCCTGTATTTTCTGTTTACATGAACAAGTGGATGGAACTGTGAGTTTTTCCAGTTTCAATTGTTTCTCTTCATTGGAAGCTCTGCAAGGTGTGCATCGAGCTAGAGAGGAACGTAAGGAGATCAAGAGGAATTTCTCTACGAGAAATATCGTGGATCTGAGTTATCGAAATCCCTCAGACGCAAGGAGTGCGCGGGAAATTGAAGTCTGAACCAGACAAAGATCAGGAGGGATAACGCTTTGGAAAGTGTTATCGAGATCCAAGAACTCATTCCCTGGAAGGAACAAAGACCAAGTTTTCAAAGAATTAGAAAATATTCTAAGTCTAAAGTGAGAAAAATATCAGGAGGAAGAACGTCGTCGAGCTTTGGATCGTGGTGGAAGATCTCGCAGACCGCCCGATTTGAGGGAGAGCGCAGGCTTTAACGCTGCGTAGATCCGGGAGGGGAGATCCCGAAGATCTGAACAGACAGTGGAGAGTCCTTGAGGCGAAATGCCGAAACCCCGCTATCTGTTGGATAAGGTGGAGCTGCGAGGAGGTTAGCAGCGAGGGTTGTTTGACGTCCAAAGCATTTTGGTATTTCGGCGACCAGGAATTCGAAAGACAAGGGAGCGGGGCAATGCTTGCATCATGATTTCCTAAATCATGAAAGACGGTAGAACTTTGTTGTCGACCAGCATTTCTGGACTCGAGTGTTCGAGAGGCCAGGAGTTGAGAGACATGGAGTCTCGACTCGCAAAATTGCAAAACCCCAAAAGCCTTCGAAGGAATAGTGTGAGCCAGAGTCGTTAAGCCCTTTTCGACATTTTAACAACCGAGGATTCCAAGGAGCAGAGATATCCCTTGCACCTAGGTTTCGCAAAACGAGAAAACTTGAAAGAATAGGGGCAGGAACATTTTGGCATTTCGACAACCGGGGGTTCGAAGAACAAAGGAATGAGACACTTGACTTGTGAAGTCTCGGTCCCCGGTATTTCGGCATTTAGGGTTTCGAGACTCTAAGAGTCAAGATCCGCGAAGTCACAAAATCTGAAATCCCTTTTCGGTAAAATTCCCAATCACCCCTTTCGGCATTTCAGCCACTGGGGGTTCCAAGGGGCAGAGATATCCTTTGTAACTGGATTTCCCAAAATCGCGAAACCCGAAGTCGCGAATCACAAAAGAAAAAACCAGAGGATAAGGCGCTGGGACATTTCAGCTTTTCGGCGACCAGAGACTCCAAGGAACAAGGATACTCCTTGTGTCCTGATTTCGCAGAACGCGAAATCTAGAACGAACAAGTGCCAAGACATTTCGGCTACCGGAGGTTCGGAGGACAAAGGAATGGGACGCTTGACTCGTGAAGTCCCGGTCCCTGATAAGTGCCCTTTTCAGTTTTGTGCAAGGTCATGGCCCTTGGTCATGTGTTGTGGGAGCTCACACTTGGTGCTTGGAAAAGCCAACTGAGCATTGGTGAAGCGACCTGTGTGTTTAGTTCGAAGGGTTTCAGTTCGGGACCGGAAGATCCATTTTGGCTCCGGAACTAGAAGATCCTGATTGGGAGATCGCGCATCCCTTAGGAGGGATAGGGTGTCTGCATCAGGTGGTATCATAGCCTCATTTTTTCGTCTGTAGACTTCAGGCGAAGGAGGAAAAGAAGGACGCAGAGAACTCAGAGTTGTACTCTATGTGTGACAGATAGTCGATATAATGCTGCCAAGAAGACGAGAGTCGCCTTTAGCCAACCGTGTTGTAGAGAGGGATATGTGAGAGCTTTGCGCCCGATTGGAAACAATGGAACCAGCACATAGAAGAGCACCTGATGTTGGGAATGTCAGTGATTCAAAAATTGAAGAGGTTGAGGTTAAAGAAGCTGCAGGAGAGGATGTTGCAAAAGAACCTTTGTTGAGAGCAGTTTCCAGATTGGGAGGTAGAGCTAAGATAGAGGTCCCCATGTACGAGGGAAATCTAGATGTTGAAGAACTATTGGACTGGATCAAGTCTATGGACAAACACTTAGACTATGAAGATGTCGATGAGGAGAAGAAGGTGAAGCAGACAGACACCCAGCTAAAAGGCATGCAACACTATGGTGAGACAAACTGCAGGCTGAGAGGAGAAGTAAATGAAAATAGAGGATAAAGAGTTGGGACAGGATGGTAGCCAAACTAAAGGCTAAGTTCATACCCAAAGACTACCAGATCAATCTATTCAGAAAGCTACAGAACCTGAGACAGAAAGGGATGACAGTCAAGGAGTACACCAAGGAGTTCTACCGACTGAACATTAGAACTGGACAATGGGAGAGAGACGAAGAGAAAGTCGCCAGATATATAAATGGCTTGAGATATGAAATCCAGGACGAGCTTAGCATGATGTCTATGAGGACTATGGAAGATGCTTATCAGTTTGTGCTGAAGGCAGAGGAGAAGCTGGCCAAAAAACAGAACCAGCGAGGAAGAGGTAAAAGCTCGGTCCCAAGCAAAAGCGAGGAATTTAACCGTGACAAAGCACATCATTCTAAGGATGAGGCTGAGAAACCACACAATCACTCGGAACGAGGAGGAAGTTCATGAGGAAGACAAAATGGTGGAAGAAGCTCTTCTAGAGGAAGAGGAAAAGGAGGAGTAAGGTGCTATAACTGTGGAAAGATAGGGCACATGTCTTGGGAATGTCCCAAGAAGAAAAAGGGAGGAGAAGCTCACATTTTCGAAGCACAACGAATAGATTTTGAGGCAAAAGGAGCAGAGGATGGAGCATCCTTGATGTTGAGAAAAGTTCTCTTAAAACCAGAGGCAAAAATTGAAAGCCAGTGCAGAAAAACAGTCTCTTCATGACAGCTTGCAAGACTAAGGATAAAGTGTGCAAGGTGATCATTGACAGTGGGAGTACTGACAACCTAGTATCCACAGAGATGGTGGAGAAATTGGAGTTGAAGACAACTGCACATCCAAATCCCTACAAAATATCATGGCTGCAAAAAGGACATCAGGTGATGATCACTAAACAATGCTTGGTTGAAATTAAAATAGGAGGATATAAAGATGAAATCCTATGTGATGTAATTCCCATGGACGTATGCCACATTTTGTTGGGAAGACCATGGCAGTTTGAAAGAAATGGCATTCGCGATGGAAGGAAGAATACATATACATTGGAGAGGAATGGTAGGATGCATATGTTGTTTCCAATGGAGGAGAAGAGAGAGAAAGAGGAAGCCAACACAAGCATACTTCTCATGAGTGGGAAGGAACTCCTGAAAGAAGTCAAGGAAGAACATGAGATGCAGTTCATTGTGGTGAGGAATCCCAGAGTCATCCTTACGAGTACATCAATGGATGATTTACCTGAAGAAGTTCAGGAGCTGGTGGATAATTTTGTTGATATAGTGGTGGATGAGCTGCCAAACTCATTGCCGCCCATCAGGAGTATCAGTCATCATGTCGACTTGATACCAGGAGCAAGCCTGCCAAACACAGAAGCGTACAGATTAACACCTTGAGAAAATGAGGAGGTGAGGAACCAAGTCCAAGAGTTGTTGGATAAGGGTTTAGTCAGAGAAAGTTTGAGCCCATGCACAGTACCAACTATGTTAAGCCTGAAGAAAGATGGAGGATGGAGAATGTGCATAGACTCGAGAGCCATCAACAACATCACCATCAGGTACAGATTTCCTTTACCAAGAATGGATGATTTAATGGATTGCTTAAGTGGAGCAAATTTATTTTCTAAGATAGATCTGAAAAGTGGATATCACCAGATCAGGATGAGAGAAGGTGATGAATGGAAAACAGCCTTTAAGACGAATGAAGGTCTGTATGAGTGGCTAGTTATGCCATTTGGCTTAACGAATGCCCCGAGCACTTTTATGAGGCTGATGAACGAAATCCTAAAAGATTTCATTGGAAAGTTTGTGGTTGTATATCTGGACAATATACTGATCTTTAGCAAGACTAAAGAGGAGCATTTGAGTCACCTAACGCTAATAATGAGGAGGCTACAGCAGGAGAAGTTGTTGATCAATCTGAAGAAGTCCCCTTTTATGAAGACATAACTCATTTATTTGGGTTTTGTGATCTCTTCGAATGAACTGAAGATGGATCCAGAGAAGGTGAAAGAGATCAGAGAATGGTCGTCACCAAGGAGCATGTTCGAGGTAAGGAGCTTTCATGGTTTAGCAAGTTTTAAAAGAAAGTTCATTAGAGACTTCAGTGGGATTTGTGCACCCATGATGGATACAGTAAAGAAGCGGCACAAGTATTTTAAATGGATAGAGGGGGTTGAAAGGAGCTTCAATATACTGAAGGATAAGATAACAGAACAACCAATTCTGGTCTTGCCGAATTTTGGGAAGACATTTCAGGTAAGATGTGACGCAAGTGGAGTTGAAATAGGAGCAGTTCTAAGTCAGGATAATCGACCTGTTGCCTATTTCAGCGAGAAGTTGAATGAGACTAAGAGGAAATACTCCACATATGACAAGGAGTTTTATGTCATAATTCAAGCTTTGAATAAATGGAGGCATTATCTTGTCCCACAAGAGTTTGTCTTGTACAGCGATAACCAAGCTTTACAATTCATAACTCGATAAGAAAAACCGAATCAGAGGTATGCAAAATGGGTTGAATTTATGCAAAATTTTACTTTTGTCATAAAACATATTATTGGAAATGATAACAAGGTTGTTGATGCATTAAGCAAGAGATGTTTAATTCTGCAAGAATTCCAGGTGGAGACCTTGGGGTTTGAACACCTTAAGGATATGTATTGTGATGATATAGATTTCAAGGAGGCCTACGAAGCATGTACAAGCCCTGTACTGAGATATATAAGTCAATGGACAGAGTATATGGTTCAGGAAGGATTTTTGTTCAGAGGAAATCAATTGTGCATACCAAGATGCTCAATGAGAGACAATATTCTGAAGGAGAAGCATAGTGGAGGATTGGTTGGACATTTCGACCACGATAAAACGTTTGCACATTTGAGAAGTTCATACTATTGGCCAAGTATGAGAACAGAGGTGATCAAGTTTGTGAAAAAATGTAGGATCTGCCAACATGCAAAGGGGAAAAGACAGAACATTGGATTGTATCAACCATTGCCAATACCAGAGAGGCCTTGGGATGCAATAAGCATGGATTTCGTGTTGGGATTGCCAAGAACTCAAAGGGGATTCGATTCCATATTTGTAGTGGTGGATAGGTTTTCAAAGATGGCACATTTCATCCCATGCCAGAAGACCAGTGATGCAACACATGTTGCAAATCTGTTTTTCAGAGAAGTTGTGAGACTTCACGGTCTACCCAAGAGCATTGTCTCAGACAAAGACACAAAATTTGTTGGTTACTTTTGGAGGACGTTGTGGAAGAAGATGGGGACAAATTTGTCCTTCATCTCATCTTATCACCCTCGGACAGATGGGTAGACTGAGGTGGTAAATAGAAGTTTGGGGAATTTATTAAGGAGTCTAGTTACTGAACATCATAACCAGTGGGATTAGATTCTACCACAAGTAGAATTTGCAGACAATGACTCACCAAACAGGAGCACTAGAAGGAGTCAATTCTAAATACTCTATGGAATGCAACCCAAGGGAGTGTCTAAGTTAAGGGACTTGGAACAGGGAGAGATCGGAAGCGCTGGAGCAGAGGATTTTGTTGTTGAAATGTAGAGACTCCATAGTCGGATCAAAGAACAATTACAGAGTTCTAATCAGAAATACAAACACAGAGTTGATCAGCATCGCAGGGAACTTCAAGTTGAAGTGGGAGATCAAGTTTTAGCACATCTCAGGAAGGAAAGGTTCCCTAGGGGAACATATAACAAATTAAAGATGAAGAAGATAGGACCCTGTAAGATCTTGAAGAAGTTTGATGCAAACGCCTATGAGATCGAACTGTCAGATGGTGTGGGAATTTCACCCATATTCAATGTTTCAGACCTGTATCCTTACAGGAAAGATGACACAGAAGGGTCAGAAGATCAAGGAAAGATTCAGTGGGAGAAACAGATGCCTATGGCAGAAAATCCGCAGATGGAGAAAATTCTGGATCAGAGGATTGGCAAAAAGACCAAGAGGAAGACTTATTTTGAGTATCTGGTCAAATGGAAGGGACACCCAATAGAATATGTCAGTTGGGAAAATGAAGCTTCTATCCAGAAGTAGGGAAACTTAGTAGAGGAGCTCATGGACAGGAGTCCATGAATTTTTGTCAAGGGGAGTATGACGCAGGAGCATCATTGGCAAGCACGCAGAGGCAGGACCACTCAACACATGTGAGTTCTTCCAGAAATTCAACATTGACAGTTGCAACCGATTTTCAAATCCGCCTTCACTCAACGTCGGAATTAACCTTAGGAGGCACGCTTGAACAGGTGTCGAATTTTACCCTTTGAGGCAAAGTTTTGAAATTGTAAACAAAGCAGGAGTTTCCACTTCGACTCTGGAATGCGACTGAACTAAGATAGTGTAGCATGAATGTTAGAGTGGGAAAATAGTCAGGGAAAAACCCTAGAAACATTTTTGAGTTATGTAGAAATTTGTACCCCCAATGAGAGAGAGGGGGGGATACAGAGAGAAATTAATTGTAAGAGAGAACCTCAAGTTAGCAGGAGATCTCAGTGTTTTGAGTTACTGTAATTTTGAATGTATTCTGTAGACATTGGGCACTTGTGAATATAACAGAATGGAAATTTGATCCAAATGTATGGTGTGTGGACTGTGTACATTTTCCCGTATTTTCTGTTTACATGAACAAGTGGATGGAACTGTGAGTTTTTCCAGTTTCAATTGTTTCTCTTCATTGGAAGCTCTGCAAGGTGTGCATCGAGACAAAGAGGAACGTAAGGAGATCAGGAGGAATTTCTCTACAAGAAATACCATGGATCTGAGTTATTGAAATCCCTCAGATGCAAGGAGTGCGCGGAAAATTGAAGTCTGAACCAGACAAATCTCAAGAGGGATAACGATTCGGAAAGTGTTATTGATATCTAAGAACTCTTACCCTGGAAGGAATGAAGACCGAGTTTTCAAAGACTTAGAAAATATTCTAAGTCTGAAGTGAGTAAAAGCTCAGGAGGAAGAACGTCTTCGAGTGTTGGATCGCGGCGGAGGATCTCGTAGATCGCCTAATTTGAGGGAGAAGCGCAGGCTTTAACACTGCGTAGATCCGAGAGGGGAGATCCCGAAGATCTAAACGAATGGTGGACAGTCCTTGAGGCGAAACGATGAAATCCTGCCAACCGTTGGATACGGTGGAGCTGCAAGGAGGTTAGCGGTGAGGGTTGTTTGACGTCCAAAGAATTTTGGCATTTCGGTGACTGGGAATCCGAAAGACAGGGGAGCGGGGGAACGCTTGCATAGCGATTTCCTGAATCGCGAAAGCCGGTAGCGATTTTTCATGGACCGTCATTTCGGCATTTCGGGACCCAGGTGTTCGAGAGGCCAAGAGTCGGGAGACTTGGAGTCCCGACTCGCAAAATCGCGAAACCCCCAAAGCCTTCGGAGGAATAGTGTGAGCCAGAGTCGTTAAGCCCTTTTCGGAATTTCGGCAACTGAGGATTCCAAGGAGCAGAGATAACCCTTGCACCCAGGTTTCGCGAANTGTGAAGTCTCGGTCCTCGGTATTTCGACATTTCGAGTTTCGAGAGTCGAAGAGTCAGGATCCGCGAAGTCGCGAAATCCGAAATCCCGTTTTGGTAAAAGTCTCGATCAACCCTTTCGACATTTTAGCATTTCGGCCACCAAGGGTTCCAAGGGGCAGAGATATCCTTTGTAACCGGATTTCCTGAAACCGCGAAACCCGAAGTCGCGATTCACAAAAAAAAAAAACCCAAAGGATAAGGCGCTAGGACATTTCGGCTTTTCAGTGACCGGAGACTCCAAGGAACAAGGATACTCCTTGTGTCCTGATTTCGCGAAACGCAAAATCCCGAAGGAACAAGTGCCGGGACATTTCGGCATTTCAACTATCGGAGGTTCGGAGAACAAAGGAATGGGACGCTTGACTCGTGAAGTCTCGGTCCCCGATAAGCACCCTTTTTGGTTTAGCGCAAGGTCACGGCCCTTGGTCATGTGTTATGGGAGCTCACGCTTGGCGCTTGGAAAATCCAACTGAGCATTGGTAAAGGGACCTGTGTGTTCATTCGAAGGGTTCCAGTTTGGGACCGAAAGAGCCATTTCGGCTCCAGAACCAGAAGATCTTGGTCGGGAGGTTGCGTAGCCCTCAGGAGGGATAGGGGGTCTACATCAACATCAATGATGGAATCTCCTCTTCCATTCTTGCCAGTCTTTTTATCCATCTGCTTCTTGTGTTGTGGATGAGTGGTTGGATGCAATGTCCAACATTGGTCAATGAGATGACCCCTCTTCTGGCAGTGAGGGCAAATATTTTGCATCCTCTTTTCAAGTTGCCTTTGCTTGGAATGTTTCCTAAATGTGGTCAATATTTTCCAACATCTTGAAACATGATGGTTATCTAAACCACAATATGTACATGGACTTTTTCTTCCATTTTTACATGCAAATTTACCATGCTTAACATAATCAAAAGCAACTGAATGATAGGCAGAAATATACCTTGAACAT
>SNQJ01S0243508.1:0-13326 GCA_010110895.2 Picea sitchensis
TATAAAGAGAGTTGAACTTATTTTATATTGATGTTGGACACAATAAATCAATTTTGTATTTGTTGAATAAATTACTGTCATTGATGTCAAAGGTAAGTAGGTATTCAAATATAAATGTGGTTTTAATAAATACAAAAGTGAAAGTGGATTGGAAATGAGGTTACATGAAAGTGGATTAGAAATGAAGTTAAGTAAAAGTGGAGTAGCATGAAAGTGGAGTAAAAGTGCACATGGATTTAAAACCCATGGTGGTATTTCACCCATGATATGTTGAAAAGTGAATTAAAAAATAAAAAAGAGGAAAATTAGTTATTTATTTAATAAAAGTCTATCTTTTCAAATGGACATTACTTTTCATGTACAAATTATGATAAAGTATAAATGAAGAATATGTTTGTGAGAAATAAAGTGTGTATGAGTGAAAATGTAATATTCTTATGGATATCATTTTAGGAGTGACAAATGAATATCGTTTAATAAGTGGTGATTAAATATTAGCAAAGACCAGATTTGGTGTTCTGGAAAATAGATCTAACATTCTAGCAAACAAAACTTGTAAAGGAAGATCTAAGGCAGAAGTAGAAGAAGAAGCAAGAAGATATGGTGAAGGAAGAGAAAAAACAAAAGGAGTGAGTGTCGAGAATATATGACGAAAGTAGAAGGATTGAGTGCCAAGTTGATCTGGCGAAAGCAAAAGGGGTGAGCATTGAGCGGATTTGACGAAATAAGTGAGTGTCGATCTTATTTGGAAAAATCAGAAGTAGGGAGTGTAGAGAAGATATGGTGAAAGAAAAAGTAATGAGCACATAGAAAATTTGGTGAAGACAGAAGCAACAATAAGACTAGTGAAGGAAATGCATATGAAGAACTTGTAAACTTGTAAGTAGGTTGGTGCCTACATAAAAAACAATTGTGAGGATTGGTGTCTCTAGTAGGTCGGTGACTACAAACAACATAAGGGATCGATGTCTCCTATAATTCGGTGACTACAAACAGTAGAGAGGATCAATGTCTCATGTAGCTCGACGCCTACACACAACAGAGGGAATCAATGTCTCTTGTAGGTCGGTGCCTACAAACAACAATGGAGATTGGTGTCTCCAATAGGTTAATGCCTACAAATTTATAAAAAAAAACTTTTGCCGGTTTTCTTTCGAAAATATTTCCACAGCTAAGAATATTAGACTCTAACAACATAGAAGTCTAAGCATTAATTTTTATTTTTATTTTCTTTTGTAAATATTTCATTTTTATGTATTTTGCTAGATTAAGTGAATGAAATGTAGATTAAACTAAAAATTAATATAAATTAATAATACAAATATTAAAAAACTTTTGGCCGGTTTTCTCTTCAAAATATTTCCACAGCCTAAGAATATTAGACTCACCAGACAAGGTTCAAGTATCACCTTTACTTGCCTTCTTTGTAACATTTCACGGGCTTGCCAGATTATGAATGAAATGTAGATTAAACTAAAAATTACAACTGAATAATACAAATATTAAATCAAAAGTAAATGTTTTTGTTTGTTGTAATAAATAAACAAAGAAAAAAGTTAAAACAATTAAACAAGTAAGAAATTAAACAATATGAAAATGAAATAATGTGCTAAACCACTTAAAATAAACAAAAGAAAAAGTTAAAATAATTTAACAAATAAAGGAAAGTAAATAATATAAAGAAATGAAATATATAACAAAGTTAAACTACTTAAATAAATAAAGGAACTAAATAATATAAAGAAATGAAATATATAACAAATTTAAACTACTTAAATAAATAAAGGAATGTAAATAATATAAAGAAATGAAATATATAACAAGGTTTTTAATATTTGTTTTGTTAAATGGTTAACTAAAAAAAAGAAAGAACATTAAATTATTTATAAAAATTATTTAGAATTAAAAAAAAAATTGAAAATGATTGTTTCCTAAAAATAATTAAAAAATTTGCCATAAATATTATTAAAAATAAGAAAATATATTTAAAACATAAATAATATATTAAAAAAAAAATTAAAAAAGTAAATAAACTCATGTGATTGTAATTTATATTTTTAATGTTGTGTTAAAAGAAAATGTTAATGAAAATGATACTTGAAATAAACCATTCCGTCATTAAAGATATTCGGCTACCATATATTTAATGAAGCTTTCAAGCCTTTGCGAAGACTTAGACCAGAGTTATTATCTTTGACTACTCAAGATGGAATGTTACATCATACAATGAATGACCGCTACCAAAAAGAGAGATAAAGAAGAAAAATTGTTGGATTTGAATAGAGCAATGTCTAGACACTCTGGCAAATCAACGCATACAAGAAAACTGATTATTTCTAAAACATTAGACTTAAAGCACAACAAACTTAAGCAAATAAACAGATTGCATGAAGAACACAACCCAAAATGAGCCCCGCTTTGCTCGTTCATCCACTTTACAAGACATCCCTTATATCAACAACTTCATCAAACTTTTGTACATAAAAGAAATGGAGCATGAACAATAGAAAATAAATATAACCTTACAATGCTCCAAGAAAATTCCTCAAAAATCTCCTTTTCTCATTCAAGTTGTTTTGTGCAAGCTTTTTTTTATATTGTTTGATGGATGGTTTCAATATTTGTGGTCATTTTACATTTAATGGGATGAGGCTCATACAGACCATAATTGTTTCTATTATTCTCATTATGAAATATACAGAAAACACATTTATTTATTGTCCACATGTCCAGTTTTATGTTTGTGTTCTGAAGGGTTCATGGATCAACTTCAGAGCCTTTGTTTGAAATCACCGTTGTTTCTCTTGATCTTCTAATTCCATGAGGAAAACAACCAATGTTGTGTTGAATAGAGTGAACTTCCATATTACTATGGGATTTGACGAACCTCTTATATTTAGTGTATTTAATTTACATTTAAAAACTTCTTTCAACCACTAAAAGATATGTTAAAACTCAATACACTATAGATTAGCTTAGTATAGGTATTTTTACATCCATCACTTCAGACGGATGATGATGTTGTTGTTATAACTCATCTTATGAAGGTAATTCCATGGGGGTAACATTATCTCTGTTCCTCCAAACTCAATTTTGGTGATATCATTGATAAGACTCTCAAGGTTTGAACATGAAGGTGCCCTTTCATTTCCATGAAATCTATCAATGATCACATTTATCAATAGAAAATCCCATTCTTAGATGAAATTCGCAGTGATAGACATTGTCTAGCCAGTAAGATTATTCGAATGTGGTGCAGCTGCTTTTAGTTGTCATTTCAAAGATTCCATTTTCTTATGTTACAACTCCAAAAGTTACTTTATTCATTGGATGAAATTTGTTTTCGTTGGCCAATGTTTTCTATAAAGACTCATTTCAAGGATTATCTGGTTCCAAACCTAAATAGACTTTATCGTGTTTCTTATAGTTCCTTTATCAATGTTGAAGAAGGATGCAAAGAGTGTATCAACCTCTCATTTATTGGATACTAGGAGAGGAAACACGAATCAAAAATCATATGATGTCAGTAAAAAAATAAGAGAATTTGGATGCTAAGACATCAATAAAACTTTTTAGATCTTCCACTATGGAACAATTTAAGCCTTCTGAGAGTAAATCTTCCTAAGCAAAAAAAGGAAATCAAAATTTCATAGTAGTCGGATGTCACTAGCTCCAAACAATATCTCTCAATGGGGAAATATAAACCTTCTGACATCCTTTCATCATGTTATATGTTATTCATGAAAATTTTCTTTGCTTTTGTTCCAAGGTCAAGAATCATGTCTTGAGCATTGTCATTGGTTTCAAAATGGTCAATTCCACCATGTTATACAACACCAAATCCAAAATATCTAGCCTACCTTTAAAGCAAATATGTCGCTTGTTGAGCTTCTTGTTGTTGCAAGGAGCCGTTTAAGAGATGTTTAAGGTTTGTGCTAAATTGCTTATACCGGTTCTTT
Source organism: Picea sitchensis (assembly GCA_010110895.2). NCBI lineage: Eukaryota > Viridiplantae > Streptophyta > Pinopsida > Pinales > Pinaceae > Picea > Picea sitchensis. The sequence continues at coordinate 3,960 of SNQJ01S0243508.1, forward strand.
TAAAAATTGTTGTTATGATTTCTTCTACAAAAGTCATGTCTGTTATATCTTTGGCCATTCTTGGTATGCATGTAACTTCACGTAATATATAGAAAGTGAGTATATTTATTAATCAGATGCACACCAAATCTGCATTGCCCCTTTCTTTGATCCATTCAAATGAAAACATCCCCAACTACATTGACATGAGAATCTTTGAAACTGATGGAAATCCATTCAAAGATATACGAATTGGAAACCCTAGTCATTCTGTTGGTGGTTATATGGTGCTTAGCTTATGCAAAATCATCATGATTCATGTACCTCACAAAGACAAAAACCCGAGGCTCACTTTCAAATGGAACATGAAAATTCTCAGGTCTCATAAGCCTTCCAACATATGAGAAAGTTCATATCTCATTCTATCAATCATATTTTTAATTTCAACATTCAGGAATGGATGATGCCCCGCCGAAATTTAGCTTTAGATTGGATGGACAATTTTTTGGATGGTTGGCTTCAAGCTCAAATTCTGAAGCCTTCAACCCTTTGGAGAGTTGGATACTTGTATATTGGATATTAACCCCTTTTGGGATATTGATGTCAACCCTTGAGCATGTTTTATGGCACATCTCTATCCCTAGAGGTGTGGCTAAGGAACCCGAGTTTGTTTGAAGAATAAAGGAATATCGGGAATGAATTTCATATTAGACTACGGTTGATAATATACATCGTATTCATTTCGGTGATATGTGGGAACACTACTGAACGTAGTTCCTCACGGTTAGGGAGATGTGGACTTGAGAAGTTGGAGAACCCTTTAGAGTAATCCAGAAGCCCCTAGAAGGTCAACAAGAAGTCAAAAGCTTCTAGAAAGTCATAAAGAAGATTCCCTAGTCAAAGTGCTTGCAAAAGAAATCATTTAAATAATAAAGTGGTTGCAACAATAAGTTAGTTAAGGGTAAAGAAGTTATGAATTGACTAATTAAGGAATTGATAGTTAGTGGGTTATCCCTAGAAGATGGAGTAAGAGGTAAAATAGTTACAACGAGACTTCTAGAGGAAGGCACTTGGAAAGTATAAATAGGAGAGAAAGGGAATCCTATTAGAACCTATTAAATTTAGTTTAATATGTATTTTTTGAAAGTTTATTGATAGGTATAATTGATAGATCTGAGGTTGCGCAAAGCTGAGGAAGCGAAGAAAGTTTGACGACAAAGTTTCCAAGATGCAGAGGGAAAGGGTTTCTAAAAAACCCTAATTACTGAGGTCCTCGTGGGTTAGCCTATAGGTGTCAAGCGGCGAATCCTCTTGGTTCAAGTAGTGTGCAACAAGTGAGGCACTGATAAATTTGGGAAAAATGCTAGTAACATGATACAAAAGATGAGCAAGGTAATGATATCAGTGGTCTGATGTTCCAAGTCATTCATAGAGCTACATGTATGTTTGTATGTGTGTTTTGAAGGGTGTATGATGATGGTATATGGTTTAATGTAGGTGATAGATTGAGGTATGGTCATGTGAGTTTGAATAGATGCCCTTGGGATATCATTAGTTGTATGATATGTGTTTCACAAGGCAGATCTACAGAAGTACAGTGCTAGTAAACTTGTTGTTTGTCATTGACATACTTTGTTGGGATATATTTGAGGTATTTGCTTGTACATTTTTGAAGTATGGTCTTGTTATCTTGGGTACGTGCTTAGAGATGTTATTAGCTGTATAGATCTTGCTGTAGTAAACATTCTAAGGCAGATATGGTGAAGTGCATTGCTGGTGCACGTAGTTTGATTTATTTTCATAGCTTGTAGTGCATTGTGAGAGGCATTTGTTAGTAGTTGTGTTATATGATTGGCATATGAGTGGTACATGTTTTAGGATTTTTGGTTGAAGTGTGTTACTGAATTTATTGGTACAAATTGAGGCTGTATAACATAGAGGTTGTGGAACATGGTTGATGTGACGATTTATGGTATTTGATTTATGAAGAGTGTGGTGTATTGCTAGAGGTATCTTGTTGGTTATCTCGGTGTATGTTATGGTATATGGTAGAGGTATATGAATGGGTACATGGATGAGATACATACTTGAGGTACAAGGTGATCTTGATACATCTTGTTGAGGCATAATTTTGTTTGTTGTTGATACATGATTGGTACATATTGTTGGTTATCTTGGTATAGTGTTGATGTACATGGTTGATGTACATGATTGATGTGCATTGTTGGCACATGGTAAGATACATTGTATGGTACATGATTGATACTTGGTTGATGTACATATTGGTGATAATGTGCATATGGTTGAGATTTATATTGGTGATTGATCTTGGTGAGTAGATCTAATTTGGTTGATGAGATTGATGAGATAGGTTGTTGTGATAGGTTTTTTTTGATAGGTTGTTGTGACAGGTTATTTGTACAATTTTGGTGCATGGTTGATGCACTTGTTGATAGTACAAGTTGAGGTACATGTTGATGCATGGTTGATGCATGGTGAAAGTTGTTGGTACAGGTTATGAAAAATTGTTGGTACAGGTTATGACAAATTGTTGGTACAGGTTGAAAGTGACAATGGCAGTGGTTGATTCAATGACAATGACAGGTTTTTACATTTGGCATTTATATTTCAGGGTGGAAGGATGGGGTAAGGAAAGATAATTGTATCCTCCTTCCGACTGGTGCTGGAGAATCAGGGAGTTGGAGCTTCCTTCGGGCTAGAGTCTGAGAACTAGGTGGTTGTATCCACCGTCTAGTTGTATCCAGAGAACTCAGGGGGTTGTAGCCTCCTTCTAGTTGGAGCCAGAGAATTAGGGAGTTGCATATTCCTTCAAGTTGGAGCCTAAGAAACTAGGGGGTTGGAGCCTCCTTCTAGTTGGAGCCGGAGAATTGCAAGTTGGTGCTTCCTTGAATGCAATTCTTAATTTCTTTGGCATATAAGAAAAACATTATGTGGTTTTCTCTCGCATTGGGTTTCCACGTAAATATTGGTGTACTATGCATTGTGTGGATGTGTTTATTATTGTTTATCATGCACTGATGGATGTTAATGTTTATGATACAATAATATATTGATGATGAATTCATGAACATGGTCGAATAAATTAAAAGAATATAATATGTGGTTAAAAGTGGTATAAATTGCTCATTATTGATTCACCCTCGCTCTCAGTAATACAAAAATTGGTATAGAGCATGTCCTTCAAAAGAAAATTTAACAACTGGAAGGAGATCATGGAATATACTGAGAATGGAGTACCATTGTTTAATGGTCAGAATGGTCTAGAGTATGAGATGTGGATCATAGGGACAATAACCTTTTTAAATGCACATGGATATGATATTTAGTATTCAATTGTCACAAGATATAATGCTACCAAGAAATCAAATACTGCAACCAAGAAGGAATTGAAGAAGAATAAAAAAACAACAATGGATTTCATCTTGGAAGGATTAACTGATCCGGTAAGAGAAAAGGTTGGAAAGTGTTCATAAGCTAAATAACTTTGGGATAAGCTACATGATATATATATTTTCTCCCATCACAGAGTTACAGTTTGTTAAAGATGATACAAGTACAAAACAAGAAGAAAAATTCTCATCATGTCAGACAAATTTAGAAGAATAAGAGTGCGAAGTGACATAAGCCAACATAGGTGAGTTCTTTTTCTTTAATTGTGAAGAGCGGAAACATCTTGAAATTGAATGCCCTTACTTGAATATTAAAAATGATGAAATATAAGAAAATACTGAGATTAAAAAGGAAAACCTGATTAGTACTTTAGACGAACTAAAGAAAGAAAGGGAAGAAAATAAGTCACTCAATATAGAATTAATGAAGAAAAAGGAAAGTGTTCGAAGTTTTGTAGAATCCTGACAAGTTATCGATAATTTAAGAGCTCAGCTAGAAGAAGCTAGAAATATTAAAGAAAATATCAAAGGTAAAAAGCAGTGTTTGGAAGCCAACTTAGCAACATAGAAGGAAGAACCAGAAAAGAGAGAGAATATATTGACAGATCATCTTAAGGAAAGAACTGAGGATTTAAATAATCTTGAAGTCGAATTCAATCAACAAGAAATAAAACATGAAGAAGATATAATCACCTTGAATATCCAACTTGAAGAAGCAAATAAAACTCAAGAATTCATGAAGTCTCGGATAATAAAGAAAGAAGAAAAGTTTGAGAATCTTGAAGAAGAAGTTGTCACAGTAAAATTCAAAGTCATCAAGCTTAGTGAGAACATTGAGGAGACATAAGCATCCACATCAATAATAGAGAATGAAGAAAAACATTCCAGGTTACCAGAAAAGAAGAATGGAGAAAAGAGCGAGATTTATGCAGAAGTACTCAAAGGAAGGAATCATGGTCAACTAAAATATAAGAAAATTGATAAAGATACATCTTTAAGAAGACTCTCCACATTCAAGCCACAAATGAGATTCAATCGTGATCAGCCAAGGAAGGAATTAAAAAGGACTACACCATTCAATCCCACGTATGTAAATTTCTTTTATGGTCATTAATTTTATTGTACTAACTTTGGACATAAGGTTGCAGATTGTAGGGCTTATGGAAGAAATTTTCTAGAAAGAAATGCTTATGTGGCCCCACGTAGCATTGAATGTTACAAATTTCATAACTATGGACACATAGCTCGTATAGAGAGATATCGAAGGATATTTAACCCAAATTTGTAATATCTGGTGAAAAACCCAGATTTTGTGCATAAACAATTTGAATGAATTCTGATTTTGGTGCATAAATCCCCCATTGAATTTCCTTGTATAAATATGAAGGATGGAGTACTAAGAAGGAATGGATTTTTATGCTGTAAGATTAGTTCTTGAAGAAGAGGAATTGTTATGTTGTAGGGTTGATTCTTGAAGACTGTGGATTGTACCTCTGTGTTTTTGAAGTAATGATATAATTACAGTTCATGGATTCTCGGTGTGTATTCAAACCCTCTCTTCTATAAGTTCCTTTTAATAGTTTCCTTGTTGGTATGACAAGGGCCGACTGACCCAATCAAGGTAAGCCTCTTTGTATCTAGTTGTAAATATAACTCTGGTTTTTTGTATGTGTGGATAGAATAATTGTCTATTTAATCACAACATCTAACTTCATTCTTGTTATGTTTTAATGACACCTTTGATCGCAGGTCATATAGATGATTGAGATTGTTAGTTTCTATTGCTACAGGAAACAAGATCTAAGTTCATCTCTTCATTTCATGAGCCTATAATGAACAAACTTGTTATATGAACAAGAATCTTTTCAACTGAGTGTTTGCTTGAGAGTTTTACTATGAGATTTATCTTCTAGTTTGAAGTTGTGCAATGAGTGGTTTTTTTGCTGATTATCGTTGAACATGTGCCCTGATTTTCTTTCTAGTTGTTGATAAGAGCAGTAGCTACAAATTGTTGAGTCAAAGTTCATCTTTCCATTTCATGATCTTGTAAATGGACAAGTCAGTATCTGAGAAAGATCTTTTGGATGCATGATTGTTAAGATTTTGTTTGCAAGTTTTTCTTTTTGAATTTTGAAATGAGTGGAGAATGTTATTTGAAAAGTGTGAAAATATAGTATTTTATTATTGATGGTTTTCATATCTAAGCTATACTAAACAAACATAGGAACCTATCTATTATCAACACATATAGTGCTGCAACTCTACTGATTACGAATCCCGGTTGATAATTTATGTTTGGTAATATATTATGCATATAATTGCACCAACATTTTGGTGTCGTTGTCGGGGAGTTGTAAACAATAATAGGTAACATTTGAATCAGATTGTTTTAATGGTTTTGGATTGGTTTTATGGATGACCTAAGGGCAGAGAGAAGACAGTAAGACATGAGGGAAGGACCCACACATCCACTTTGGTGGGGTTGCTCCAAAGTTAGGTTGTCCTCTCTTCTTTTGATGCAAGTGTGTTTTTATTTATGCAAATTTAGTTTTATTTATGATGAGATAACTTGTGCGAACCGATAACCTGGTGAAAACAGGGTCCCAGTAATGCAAGGAGTTCAAGTTTGGTGTGTTTTATTTTTTTCAAATAGTTTTAAAATTCAGATCTTTGATGATAAATCATTTTTGGGGTGCTGTAAGAACCCTCAAGTACTAATTTGTGTTGCGAGACAGGGATCATCAACCAACTAGAGTAATTCAAGGATGATCAAGAGATTGAAGAATGTTCCTCCAATAACTTTCTCACATTCTATCAGCAACTGGGATATCTGCCTCTCAGGAAGAGCATATCTTCACAGTAGTCAAGAATCTAGTTGTCTCTCCACATGAAGATTTAGAAGTCCTGTCGGATTCCTCTTGTCAATTTGTTGAGGAGAATAAAGAATCATGAATAGAATTCAATGGAGAGAAACCAATGGAACTTGAGATTGAGGAGTCCTTAGCATGCCTCTCAGTAGATCCTGTATGTACTCCAAAGACTAATCATATTGAAGAGGATAATCTGCATAGCATGGTAGAGGAAGACATTCAGTGTGACCTAAACAAAGACGAGAAACAAGAATATAATGATCCTATTGAAATATGGTTTCAATTAGTTATTAGGTCACACCACTCTTTTATTTTTCATTATTGGTTGATCTCATCATCAAAGAAGTTGGTCCTTCATACTCTGGTATGCATTAAAATTTATCTTTTAGACCCGAGTATGGATATATTTCTAACCATGTTACTCACATGTCTTCCCTGGAAGTATTCTTATACTTAAAGCACATTTTTTGTAGTTCAATTAGAGTATGATAGTAAATAAATAAATAAATTATGCATATAAGTGCAATGCAACATATCTTTCATACGTTTCATAAACAAGAATGTCAAAAATTACAAATCAATCAGTTTAAGATCTTTTGTTCCTATAGTAGATTTCTTTCTAAAAGTTATGATGATTTTGTTTGGAATTTTATGAGAAGGGAATCTCTTCATCCTCCGAATGCACACATAATACTAGAAGGGTTTCAAAAGCAGAGAAGGCATCCTTGTCAACATAAGATAACACTTAAGGGAGTGCTTCATGACCTATTTCTTCAAATTTCTTCTTTTTCCTTAAGTTGTTAAAAATGCTGCATTTGTGCTTTATCATTACCTATCTATTTTAAGACCACTATTTCACAAGGATGATCAATTAAGTAATATTTTTAATAGCAGTTGAAAGTGAATGTTAATTCCAAGCTATTTTATTCATAGCTAATAATTCAAATTTTGACATTTTCCCTAAATTTTCTGTTTGTAAGAATGAATAAAAATCTAGTTTTAATTAGTTCTATTGGTTTGTTTTTCGTAGATGTTTTCAACCCTGTGAGAAACATTTTTTTAGCGTCTCATATTTTTTGCATCAGGCCATGCAAAACCTCAAGAATGGGGGAGTGGTTATTGAGGCAATAGTAGTTAGGTTTATTTTCTAATAAAATGGAAGTGGCAACAACAATAGTGTTTTTCCAGCATGATACTTCAACAAAAAAATATTCATGTGTTTCTTCCTATAGAAACAATGATTGCTAGAATCTCCTACAACTTGATACTTAGATAATGCCAGCCACAAAGTGAAACCAAAAAAGTTTCAGTCTATAAAGCACTACCACCATGTACTGTGTCAAATCCTCCTTGAGTACCGGAATACAATGTTTTCCTTTGCTCTCATCTGGTACTAGACCACACCTCTGTGTTCATCCGGTACTGGACAACTTTTACGCATTCATCCGATACTATGGGAGGAAGTTTGTGCTCATCCAGTACTGGACCACACCTCTGCATTCATACGGTACTGGACAACATTTATGTGTTCATCCGGTATTGTGGGAGGAAGTCTATGCTCATCTGGTATTGGACCACACCTCTGCATTCATATGGTACTGATGGTCACCTCTGTGCTCATCTGGTACCAAAGGAGAAGGTATGTGTTATTCCGGTACTGAGCATAACCCTACATCCATCTAGTACCAAAGGAGAAGGTTTGCACTATTCCGATACTGAGCATAAACTTTCATCCATTAGGTACCAAAGTAGAAGGTCTGCGCTATTCCAGTACTGGTCATAACCCTGCATTCATCTGGTACTAATGGTCGCCTCTGTGCTCATCCAGTACCAAAGGAGAAGGTCTGCGCTATCCCGATACTAAGAAGAACCTTGCATCCATACGATACTAATGTGATCCCGTACTGGTAATGAGGTGTTGGTAGTCCTTATCCTAATTTCAAAGTTTTTGCTGCTCGATTTAAATGATTCAAGAAAGAGGACATATAAACTCAATTTTTTTTCGTTTTATTAAGGAATTATAATAATTATGTATTAAACATGTGGTTACTCTCATACATCCTCATGTCCCCAATTATTGCACACTCCCTACCATGAACTTCTGCAAGCCCTCAGATACATCTCGTCACTCTGTTACTTATTTTCATTTCTTTGTTCCGGTACTGCAAAATTATGTTCCGGTACTGCAGAACTCTATTCTGGCACTTCTCTGTTCCGGTACTACAGAATTATGTTCCAGTACTGCAAAATTTTGTTTCGATACTGCTCTGTTCCAGTACTGTAGAATTCTTTTCCGGTACTGCAGAACTCTATTCCAGTACTCCTCTATTCTGATACTACAAAATTGTGTTCTGGTACCATATTGTTCCAGTACTATCTGTTCCAGTACTGCAGAAACCTTCTCCATTACTTATCTCATACTGATGCCAAGGTGATATGATTTTTTTCATGTGCTTAACATTGTAATTGGGGGTATGAGATAATATTTTCATGTTCTTTTTATCAAGGATCATTTAAGTCTTATGTTTAACTATTATTTACTCTCATATACATATTCCTCTTACATTGTTACACTCACCCCTAAATGAATCATCCTTGCTATCCTTTAAGAAGCTATTTTAACATTTATCTCTATATGATAATGGGTGCACCTGTCTTATTACCTCATCATTTTGAAAAAAAAGTGATTGTTAATTGAAATATCCAATGAAAAGTGGTGGCACCATTATGTCTAATACTAACCTAGTTGATTTAAAAAGTTCTTATTCAAGTTTATCTTTACAAGTTTATCTTGGGAGGTATTGATGAAAACCTCATGTGGTGGACTACCCTTACAAAACCTCAATGAACTTTCATGAGAACCCTAATAGGATTAACTAGAGGGACCTCTTAGTCATTATCCGGAATGTTCCATTATACATTGAATAGCTGAGATTTAATTATAATGTGGATAATGTCACCCTTGGGATAATTGCAATCAATTAATTATGTTCCTAATAACTCTAAAAACACTCTCGTACCACCTGCCTTCCTTATACTCTAAAACTGTCTATGAACAATATGCATCATTCTAAATCTTTTGAGTAATATAATAAAAAGGAAGTATCA
>SNQJ01S0243509.1:0-13326 GCA_010110895.2 Picea sitchensis
AAACCTCACATGCCACGACTGAAATGATATTTGACTATACAACCAAACAGCCACTATTTAGACACAAGCTATGCAGGAGTAAATTTCCAAGGTGATGTAACCATGCCACTGTAAAACAAAACAACTCAATGTGACTTAAAAACCAAACCAAATAACCAACTGTCTGTCATCAACAATGGTCAATTTGCAATCAATAAAGCACTTAAATATTAGTGGATATCACTGAGCATGAAACAAGTCATCCATACTAAGCATGATGTGTAACTTAGAAACTTCATGGTGCAACAATTGCACTAATCGCACAACAACATACGACCACGATATAACTCAATAAATCATGTTGAGTTATTGATTCAACCAATCGTGATTGACCAAGCTGTGCGCACTCGAGTTTATTCAACCAACAACAGAACGTGACCTGCAAGAGAAACCCCAATATTCGTAACCAATGCTAGCCATCAACCGAAACATCAAAAGTGTAAATATTAGTGACTGTATATCAACTAAACATTCCATTGTGGTAGAGAAAAAACCAACCGAACAAGCCATGGTATCTATGCATAACCAGGTATCTAATTGACACAGGATAGAGGCCCTTCCATTAAAATCATTGAGCTACTTAGCATAAGGTGGGTGACTGTGACCTTAAAAGAAAATAGCAATGTAAGGTTTATGCTAATATCATAGAGGAAGTGATGGGAAGCCATACCAACATGATGGCTATACGACCCACAGGTGAGCCTGTATTCAAGGTAATAGACCACAATAACTGGAAACAACTTGACCGGCTCGATAGTTTCCCTATGCAACCCCAGCCTGGAGGGTTAAGAGTTTGCATAGTAGCCTTCACAGAAGGAATGGAACTAACTTTAGTGAGACTTCGAGATTGAAGGTGTACGCACAAGGGGTTGTGGTGCTTGTGGATGGGAGACAGTCCCTTGACAAGGCCAAACAAATAAAACATGGCTCTTAATTAAACCTAATAACTGTGAAGACAATCATCCAGCCAAAACCCTTCAACCAACACGCAGTGGTAATAAATAACTATCACCCAAGAAGACTAACAATCCAACGAACTTAACTGATATAAGTCGAACCATCTATTTTCCATTCAAATCCAAAATTCCACATAGTTGCAACACTCAGGACAAACACAAACCCACACGGCTGAGCCAAAATCATTTCATAACCAGAGTGAAGTCAAGAATGGCCAAAAGAGACATACTTGTTAATCAAAATCCTTAAGACAAGGAGTGGCCAAGCGGTTTCACCCTACTAAAAATCTGAAGCATGAACACAACAGCAAGATCAAATAATAGTCTGACTAGGTTGGTGGCCAACGGGAACGGTAAAGGTGACGTGTAGTAAATGCACGTAGCCTCCACCCTCATCTCATTTACTCCACAATGCATTCCAACGAGCCTTCCATTAACACCATTAATCAACCAATGCATCGGTAATATCAATGCATTTAAACCATAGCATAATCCAAGTCCACATAATAATTCAACCACTTGCAATCACCTTTCCAAATGCGCCACCCATGTTTACATTTCCGATATAACTCAAATAAATCACTTGACCAATACACAATATAAACAATCATGTATAGAATCATCGCCAAATAGCATGATCAACATCAACCTGAAACATAGCATGGTCACCATAAAAAATGCAAGCCATCACTTCCATGAGCCACCAACATTATAACATATGTATATTAGCTACTAATTCCATTAAGCAATGCATAACCAATGCATTATAACCTTGCCAAATGCGCCACCAAAATTTCCACCATCTGCATATAAAAATGTAACTTAACAATATTTCATAGCCATTTCTTTGTTAGCTAGGACTTAACCACTATCAACAAGTATTTTCATGCATATAGTATTGCAGAGCTAGGTCTCTTTTTCATTAGATATAGTATTTTGCTTTTCCTCAAAATGCCTTCCTACAATTTTCACTAACATTTTTGTTGTACAGGTGCAAGAAGAACAAATACCATAAATGAATAGCAGGTTGTAGTATCATGAAGGAACAACATCTCAAAGCTTCACTGATATCAACGACAACCATCTTCTCATCAACCATGTAAAACTTTGTAGCACATCATCATAACATTGAAAATGAACAGACTTGATCTTGAAAAGTTCAAGGGGGTCCCACCTACTAGCATTATTTAGTCTTATATAATAATAGGCTTAGCATCACTTTGCGGGAGAAATTACGTTGACGTTTTCAATCATCAACAAATTGGCAACTCCACAGGGAAATTTTTTTTTAACATATTAGAACTCAGAACTCATGGTTTTGCAAACCAAGAATAGTAATCTCAAGAAGACGTGACTCAAATGATTATGAAACAGGGGGAAGTGAGTGGATTTAATGGAAAGATGACCGGGAATTTGGGAATAACTCATGAAAAGTGTTAAGTATGAGGGGTTTTACCACTGTATTCATAATCATTTGACTGGAATAAGATCTTAACTTGAAAGAGGAAATTTATAGATTTTCTCTTAAGATCTTGATGGATGGAGAAATGGAAAGCAGAAGCGGGAAACAACCAACTCCTCGTAAGATAGCAGCGGAAATATGTAACAAATTCAAGGGCCCTTCAGCAGAGAGATCATAGCATTTGTGCAAGCTTGATTTGTATTGACTAACAATGCTTTGCAGGAGTGTCATTGTGGCAGAATTGATCCAACAATATAACCTGACTGGATACTAAAAGATGATAGAGACAAAATTTGCAACAGAAGTAATAATGCAGAAATTAAAACAACAGCAGTGAAAGACAGAAATAAAAAGCAGCAAGAAAAAATTCAACTCAGAAATCAGAAACCAAAGTGCTACAAAGCAGAAAAAGAAGCACAAAATTTGAAAACAAAGCTAAGATACTAGTATATAGAAAGATCCAATCAACAAAGAAAACTTTTCACGTTGGTCCCTCGCAATACTTCAAGCGAGGACTCTTAGTGCTGTGAGAAAACCATTGTCTCTGTAATTCCTTTAAATTTTCTGAGTTAGTGTCCAAGACAAAAGTAATCTAGAAATGAACCAACACTTGACAAGCTGACGTAACTATCAGCCTTCTGATGCATACGATTAAATCATCAAGATAAACATGTAGACTGACCAATTCATCGAAAGTTGTGTGTATAGGTATTTTTAAGGTGATACTTGTATCAAATAAGCCAGAGGGCAGGCAATTGTAAGACATGGTATTGTAATTAGTAATGAAAGTGGTTTTGTGATAAATTTCCCCTTCTACCTTGATTTTATTGTAATCAAAGAAATTGTCAAGTAAGGTCTTCAAGTATAAGTCTATGATATGTTGTTGAAACATTTCCATGTGGAGAGGAGGGAAAGGATTTCTTATAATTGCTTGCCTGAAAGTTCGAAGACTAATGCAGGTTCTAAAATTATCAGGGGTCTTCGAAGCAAGTTCCCAATTGGAAACCCCTTCAGGGTGGACAAAAAAAAACATTTCAGTTCTTAAGGAATTCCTCAACTCCCTTCGAAAGGTTGCTTTCAGTGCAGAGTTCACAAGTCTTTGTTTTTTCCTAGTTGTTTTCATAATATGTTGAACAAGACCTGGATCAAAACCACAAAGACCAGCATTAAACCAAGCAAATACCTTTTGAAATCCACTAAGTAATTCAGTAGATTTCATTTTTTCTTTATCAGAACCCTGGATACTTATTTTAACATTCAATGAAGATCCAGGTGTCCTAATGTTCATGGAGATGGCTTCAACCACTTTCAGTTGTGACTCCTCTTCCTTTTCTTTATTGCCTCCAACACTCAATGAAAATGAACTCTCAAGAGGAATCAAGCCCTCAGGAATATTATTATTTTGTGTGGATATAATTTCCTCGAGCTTGAGAGGTTCATCTTGGATGATCACACAAATTCTCTCATCATCAGGGAGGGCCTCCCAAGATCCTACATGGCCAAGAATATACAGATGATATAGCAGTTGAAAAGCACAATCATGCCTGCGAGGTGAAATTTGTTGATTAGGGAAGGCTGCAAAGACAGCTAACCGATCAGCCATGGAATTCAATTCCTTCTTCACATGAGTGATGTTGAAATACAGAAGGTTTGAGACAAGTGCCCAAACAATTTGGGAGTATTCTTCTATCAACTCGTTGCCAGGAGAGCATATTTTGTGTATCACGTTCACAACAAGCTCAGAACTTCCAAAAACCAAAAGGTGACCACAACCGAGATTAAGGGCATTCTCAATGTCTAATAGTAACACTTCGAAATCAGCGACATTATTCAAACAAACAAACTCCAACCTGTAGGACAGACTATGAATTTTTCCTGCAGGAGAAACCAAGGTAATGCCAGCCCTATTTCCTTCACTGGAGCATGAACCATCAAAATGCATATGCCATAAATCCTTATCTAAATCAGTTATTTCCGAAGGAATATTATCCTCTTCATCAAAGATGGAATATACTCCTAGGTCTTCTTTGACATAGTTTACGTTGGATTGTGAAACATTCTTTATGTAGGGTGAAATCCTTCCCTCTCTAAGAACTATGATATCTTACCATTCCAAGGAATGGATAAATGTGTCCCGTCGAGCGAGAGGTATCCATCCGTTAGGGCTTGCCAATCTCTTCCCAAGATAATTGAATAATTTCTCACAAGCATATCAATCACCTAAATGTTGAGGGTTGTCCTTATCTCAGGATGAGTGCATAAAACCAAGGTTACATCCTTAATCTCACCTATGGTCGTTTTTTGCAAACTATTATAGGAAAGCATGCTTCTGGCGTTTTTCTATGTACAAGATAAGCCTAGCTCTTCCATATTAATCTTCGACTTGACACTTGGGCCTGAACCACCATCAATGAGGCAACAGTGGGCGATTTTACCCATGATCTTTACATAAATATAAAAAGGGGGATTTTTTACAAGGTATCTGAAGTTATGTACACCTACTTTATTTACAAAATAATTCTCTTCGCTTACCTCTTCGGAAAGGTTGGCTACAACAGAAGATTTTCCTTCCATGAATTGTTTCAGATGCATCTATAGTTCATGGATGGAAACCATGTATAGAAGGGTTGCATCTGCCTTGATGTTGGCCAATTGATTCAATATATTGTATTTGGAAGAGGGGGGAGGAGGAGTGATCCCTTGACTCTCAGGAAATTTGGGAACATGGGCCGTAGCAGTGGTTAAAGGTGAACTTAGGTTAGAAGAACTGCGAGGACGGTCAAATTTTCCTTTTGGGGCATAGGCTTTGTTCCTAGTATTCATGACCATGACATCTTCTGGCTCGGCAAAATCTAGGACAGCGATAGTAGCTTCTGGTATTTTACCAAAGATCTTGTCTCTGGCACTCTTCCTTATCTCACATGTGATTTCTTCATGGTGTTCCTCGCAAAAGTTACACCAACTCCTAGGCAGGATAGCTTTGGGCTGAAAATTATTTTCAACCGGACTTCTAAAAGGAGGGGCCGAAGAGGATGAAGCTCCAGGGGTGAGAGGGTTGAGAGTACCTTTCTGCTCGAAAGCTATCATACAATTGTTCATATCTTGTACCAGCTATAAGAGAGCAGACATATCCATCTGTCTAACTAATTCTCCCTAGGGCAAACCAGTTCGTTCAATTTGTTCCTCATACTCTGAGCAAGTGTATAGGGAGGAACTGAGATTGTCAATGGCTTTTTCCTCAAGCCTATGATGGTAAAGAGAAGGCAATGCATTGTAGTAATGAATGAAAGAGGCTTGGTTGTGAGGATGGATGAGCTCAGAAATTTGATTATACAACTTGGTGAAACGCAAGTTGAAGGACATGATGGTCTCACCATCTTTGTAAGTGGCATTGTTGTACTCCCTTAACTTCTTAGCAGGGCTTTTGGATTGCCCGTAAGTGGACCGGAATCAATAAATAAACTCCTCCCAAGTAGACAATATCTTAGGAGGAAGGTCAAATAAATCAGCCAGAGCCTTTCCTTCCAAGGAATTCACAAACAAGCACATGCAAGTGTCATTGTCGTTAGCCCCTATGTTATGACAAGAATTAGAAAATGCCACTAGGTGTTCATTGGTACTAACAATGTTCTTTCCTAAAAACTTAGGCAAATTCTCTTTAAACTTCGGAAGTGGGTGAGTAGCACATGCTAGGTTAAGAGGAGAGGACACATGCCATGGTGTGGTCATGGCATCTTCTTTGAACTAAAAAAGGCCATACTTTTTAATGACTTTGGTGGGGTTTGTAGTATATTGGACAGGGATATGGTGGATGTACAAGCTACCAATCACTGATAACAATGAAGATTGGGAAGATGGAGCAATTCCAGTGCCACCAGAGTCACAACTAGATGTCATCTTTTGGATGATAGATGAGGAAAAGAAAGACGAACTGGACGAATCGAATAAAGTTCTCCTTAGAGCACTTTGTTGAGAAGATAACACAATGTTTCTTCTTTCTATTTCAGCAATAGGATTGATTTCAGGTGACAAGCCTCTTCTTCTTCTAGAAGCACGAGAATATAAGGACATGAAAGAAAGGCCAAAACTGAAGAAAAAGGGTTACTACTAATTTCTAAGTTGCCTACGTCTAGCTTCCAATTGTTCTTGAACACTAATATCTCTTTCAATTGCTGCCCAAGAACGGTTAAGGTCGGCACGGGTCCTAGCAGTGTCTAAAATAGTATGAAATAGTTTCAAAGCAATGTCGGTCTGGTCTTGGAGACTAGGCTCAATATTGAGTTATCTTGCAATAGGAACAGTCATGAATAGAAAAACAGTCAAAGAATCAAAAACAGAAAAAGAAAGATGTATCGATGAAAATCGAGTATAAAGTTTAACCAGAGAGATATCAAAGATCTCCCCAGTATGGTCGCCAAATAAATGTTGAGGACAAGATATGAATTGATCTTACTCAAGCATTTTCAGACTTTACTTGGCTAAAGTAAAGTAGACGGGAATATCACCCTATGTTTATAGCTAACAAAAATGTATATCCTAACTCACAAGTATTAATTACAAGTGCTTAGGCTAGTCTTTTATCAACAAAAGCTTGCTGGAAATTCACTTTTTATGTATTTTTCTGAACATATCAGTTGCTGAAATATATGTAAGAGCAGAAGTAAAGACACCAAGATGATACTCAAGATATATGAGACATAAATCAATCCTTTATTTCATTCTAATTCACCAAAGAGTCATTGTCTTTACAAAACTTCACACAGAAATCTTGAACCAAAGTCAAACTTAGAAATCCCCGATGTAACATACAAAAGTGTTATAACCCTAAATTGCACTAGACATACTTACCTGGCATCAGGCCATCTCAGACTCTTTCTTTTCCAAAACACTATTGAACAACTCTTCTTAAAAACCCCCTTTATAAAGTCCCACGCGCCCTACTCCATTATTGCACGCATGTACACGCTAGCTGCTCCAATACATCCCGTGTGTACCTACAAAAGCACGGAAAAAGGAAAGTTGTTGATGGAACACATGACTTTGGGCAAGTTAACTAAACCTTTCGGCCATGCATGGCCGATCATTCAACCAAATACCTAGCTCCTTCTAGCCTATAAAAGAAGGGGTAGGGGTCCCATTTGAAAGGAGGAAAATCATAGTAAGAGACTATACCCAATTGACCATTCCCCTTGTCCCAACCTTTAGCCATCCTTGTGCAAAGAGAAGTATAGAGCAAAGCAGTTGGAGGACAATTGAAGAGGAGCCCAGGACCAGTTTCGAGGAGCAATGCCAACCACATGTTGTAAGTTTACTTTTGTGAAGATTAATACAAAAAGGAATACTTTTCCTGTCCCGTCATATCATGCGTTCAAGTTGAATGTTTATTTTATGATATTGTCACAACTAACCCAGCAATTAGTATATGAAATGCATGTTCGCAGCTTTTTGCTTGTTCATGTGTGAATGCAGGTCAGCTTTGGGAGGAGGCTTTCAATCAAAGAGCGATTGAAAGAAAAGGGAGAGACATCAAACAAAGGACTTAAGGTAGAGTTATCAAATCTCATTTACACCTTTGTATTGCATGAATGTGGGGTTTTGTGTTGGGAGAATAGGAAATAATAGAGGCCTTTGAAATGGTCATTTTCTGCATGCATGATTAGAGCCGTTAAATGATAAGTCTGTAGGAGGGATTCCCACCCACAACAGAATTGGCGGCCGTACTGGGGATCTCTAGGGTTTCTGGGAGTATTTTTTCTTGGGTATTTTTAAAAACTGGTTTCATTCCTTGTTTTTAAAGTTTCTGCAAAAGTCTGAGCTAACAGAGATTCTGGTCTTCCATACTAGTTATCTCTGTTTCTTTGCTTGACTGCATTTTTTTTTACGGAACCCACAGAAGTACACGCGGCCTGTATCAGGTCTGCACGCACGTACCCGTGCCCTACCTTCACACAATCTGTGTGTACACGCTAGCTGAGGAAGTGTCAGTCGCATGTATGATTTCAGAAAATTTATTTTAGAGAGGCAGTCATCCTCTCCCCTGTTAGAAGTAATCCTTCTGAGGGGTTTTTTGGAACTCATTCTAGTCTTTGTTGTTTGCAGTTTATAGCTTAGGTTCCACCTCAGATTGGTTTGTTCTATGAAATTTTTCTTTGAGTTGTTTTTCTTTTTATTGTCAAAGTGAGTTTATGATTCTTCAAGAATTTTTGGTCCTCAATACCATTAATCTCTTCCAGTGCCTGGTTGCTTGTCTTTTCATTTTTGAAAGTTTCAGAAGTATACGCGGCCTGCATAAGGTCTGCATGCGTGTACACACACTCTGACCTTACACAGCTCACGTGCACACGCTAGCTGTTGAACTGTCAGCAGCGTGCCTATTGAGAAAATTATTGTTTAAGGAGAGGCAGTCATCCTTTTCTTTGTCAAAAGTTTATCCCTCTCAGGTTTTTTGGTCTCAGTCATAACGGTTAGTAACTTAGGTTTGATCATAGCAATAGATTTCTTTGTCATTAAGAAGTTTTCCTCAAAATTTTCCTTTTATAGGGTTTTCAGACAAGTGTGAGAGTCCTTTTTAATCTTCTTGTGTGTTGTTTTTAGAGTGACTCTTTGTGATCTGCGCTTAGGCCGGAAGTTTGCTTGGTCTTTACTTGTTGATATTTTTCCTTTTTTCTTTCTGAGCATTCAAATAAGAAAAAAAAACATTTTATTTCTTTGTTTGGTTAAATAGTGTTGGTTTGCATTAGTAACCAGGAAAAGTCTTTTCTTTCATAAGTTATTGACGGTTTACTTAGACGATAAGTAGCTCGTAGTCAAGTGAAATTATGTTTTGAGTTTGTTGTTCAAAGATCTTAGAAAATTTTAGTTTGAAAAGTTGATTAAGAATTGTGTCAAGAAGAAGTTATTTTGTTTCCAGCTTTCTGTTTATTTTTCTTTCGTCTCTCAAACATCACTAGTTTCACTTTCATATCCTTTGACTTAAGACAAGCCATAAAAATTAATGCTAAATTTAAAATTAATTAGACTTTTTATGTTTGTAGGGTCAACCAACTAGTTTAGGGCTAGGGCCTTGAATTAGATTAGAGAGGAAACTCTTCAAGGCCATTAAATAAAACATTGGAGTCTAAGCTAGGGAGTGTTAAAAGTCCAGTATCGTGAAAGTTATCCGGGACCCCCCTCTAACACAAAGGCTAAACACGAGGTCGTGTGCGGAATGGTAGCGGAGATAACCCCTCCAAAGCCGGACCAATCGTAGTGGAGAACACATATAGAGGGATTGTCTTGGGATTCCATCAATTGCATTTGCCACGAAGCTTCATGGGTCTCGAATCCATTCAAGGTCCTCATTTTTCTTCTGGACCACTTTCTTTTAATACCCTTGACAGGTTTTGGGCTCGATACCCTGCTCATTGTGGTCTACCCGACTGTCGACTATACCCGCCTGGTGATTGTTCGTGCACTGGCAACCTAGTTGCCTATCTTTTTTAGGGACATACATAGGTGACTGTGGGGGTATACGACGGTACCTAGGATAGACATCGGGCCACACCTTGTAGAGTATACCCGGAGGGTGCTTCCATGTTCGAGTTGCACTTGCACCGGTAAGTTGCTCTAGTGTTGGTTGTTGTAACTGTTCTTCCAACTAGTTTAGTGTTTGTTTGTTTTATCTTATAGGGACTTTTCTAGTGTGTGTTATTTTTGAACGAATAGAAAGCCCTAGTGTGTCTTTGATCTTCTCACATTAAACCCACATTAAACCAAGAAAATACCTTTTGAAATCCACTAAGTAATTTAGTAGATTTCATTTCTTCTTTATTTGAACCCTGGATATGTATTTTAAGTTCGATGAAGATCCAGGTGTCATAATGTTCATGGAGATGGCTTCAACCACTTTTAGTTGTGACTCCTCTTCCTTTTCTTTATTTCCTCCAACACTCAATGAAAATGAACTCTCAAGAGGAATCAAGCTCTCAGGAATCTTATTATTTTGTGTGGATATAATTTCCTCAGGCTTGAGAGGTTCATCTTGGATGATCGCGCAAATTCTCTCATCATCATGGAAGGCCTCCCAAGATCCTACATGGCCAGGAATATACAGATGATATAGCAGTTGAAAAGCACAATCAGGCCTGCGAGGCAAAAGTTGTTGATTAGGGAAGGTTGCAAAGATAGCTAACCGATCAGCCATGGAATTCAATTCCTTCTTCACATGAGTGATGTTGAAATACAGAAGGTTTGAGACAAGTGCCCAAACAATTTGGGAGTATTATTCTATCAGCTTGTTGCCAAGAGAGCATATTTTGTGTATCATGTTCACAACAAGCTCAGAACTTCCAAAAACCGAAAGGTGACCACAACTGAGATTAAGGGCGTTCTCAATGTCTAATAGTAAATCTTTGAAATCATTATTCAAGCAAACAAACTCTAACCTGTAGGATAGATTATGAATTTTCCCTGCAGGAGAAACCAAGGTAATGCCAGCCCCATTTCCTTCACTAGAGCATGAACCATCAAAATGCATATGCCTTAAATCCTTATCTAAATCAGTTATTTCCAAAGGAATATTATCCTCTTCAGCAAAGATGGAATATACTCCTAGGTCTTCTTTGACATAGTTTACGTTGGATTGTGAAACATTCTTTATGTAGGGTGAAATCCTTCCCTCTCTAAGAACTGTGACATTCTTACCATTCCAAGGAATGGATAAATGTCTCTCGTCGAGCAAGAGGTATCCACCAGTTAGGGCTTGCAAATCTCTTCCCAAGATAATTGAATAATTTCTCACAGGCATATCAATCACCTGAATGTTGAGGGTTGTCCTTATCTCAGGATGAGCGCATAAAACCAAGGTTACATCCTTAATCTCGCCTATGGTCGTTTGTTACAGACTAGTATAGGAAAGCATGCTTCTGGCATTTTCATTTGTACAAGATAAGCCTAGCTCTTCCATATTAATCTTCGACATGACACTTGGGCCTGAACCACCATCAATGAGGCGACAGTGGGCGATTTTATCCATGATCTTTATAGAAATATAAAAAGGGGGATTTTTTATAGGGTATCTGAAGTTATGTACACCTACTTTATTTACAGAAGAATCCTCTTCACTTACCTCTTCAAAAAGGTTGGCTACAACGGAAGCTTTTCCTTCCATGAATTGTTTCAGATGCATCTATTGTTCAGGGACAGCAACCATGTCTAGAAGGGTTGCATCTGCCTTGATTTTGGCCAATTGATTCAAGATATTGTATTTTTGGGCTCGATATATGATCATCTTCATGACGTTATTATACACTTTTCGCCATATGTACATATGCATTTTTTTATCTTTCAAAGGAGATTTTTGAATAATTTTATGGTAAAATGATACAATCAGCATGAGGTACGTATAATTCATGTTTTGCGATTCAATCAAGTTTAATTTATCATATTTTATGGTTTCCAAGAGTTAATTCATGTTTTTCTGTTGTTACAGGGCAAAACGCACCATGTTTCTTGGTCCGGCACTTGTTCCAGCACTTGTTCTGGTACTTGATCCGGCATTTGTTCCAGCACCCAGTATTGCACAAAAACGTAAGGCAAGTTGGAGGTTATAGTATTGGCGGCCAGTGGTGAACAAATCGAGCACATGGGTTGTGTTTTTCATCGCCCCCTCCAGCTACTAAGCTCAAGACAACTCGATTTTAGTTGTCCAAAGAGGGCGATCATTGGGTTCCTCTGTTTTGTTAGTTATGGATGCATTTAATGTAATTTGCCGAATTTAGAGGTGGTTCGACCCTCCTGTGGTCGACCACCTGGTTTGTAAGCTTATAAATACCAATAGGATGATCATTAGATTGTTAACCAAGTAGCATAAGCATTAGAATTTCCAAAAAAACGATTTTGCTCTGTTTCTAGTTTTACATTGCCAGAATAGTGTCAAAAGTGTGTTTTTGGATTTTTATGGTGAATTTGGTCTACTGAGGTCGTGGTGTGATTTTAGAGAGTGACCCCAATTTGTTGGGGGGCCCACCAGCAGTCTGGTAACTTTCTTCATGTTTATTTTTCATTTCCTAATTTAAATTGCTCTCTTTTTATTTTCTGTACATGTATATTTTTATTGTGCTAATTAGTTTGTTGTAGCTTACTGTTTTACTTCTCTTTTTTAGGTTAGATGATGATATGTGTTAGTATGTGTTAATTTTGTAGATTAGAAAAGGCTTGCAAGTCTCCATACTAACCCCAAGTCTCTTTACTAATTTTGTGTGCAATTAAAAAGTCTCTCTCTCATTATACTAACCCCTCATGTAGTTAGATGATAAATTATGCTTTCTTTTATATTTTTACAGCCAAGCTTAGAACAGATTTTTAATTAGAACAGAGCATAGTTTTAATCTGAGTTTCTTCTGACAAAGATTGATGGATGGATAGATTTTCTTCCAGTTTTTTAATCATTGCTTGCTTACTTCAGTTTTAGATAGATTTCACTTGCTTAGTTATTGGTTAAATGTAATTGTCAATTCAATTTTTAATATCATGTTTTTAATTTCTGGTTTCAGTCATTTTCTTTATCATACCTTGAATGATTAAAATAGACATAGTATAGTTTCCTTTCACGCAAATTCCTTTCATAGATTAAGATGCAATTGAATTTCTTATTTAGATAATGATGATCTCATCATGATGTTGATGGTTTATACATGAATATGTAGGGCATTTAACATTACTTTTATCATGGCTAAGTTTTCATTGCACTGTTTACTTCACACCTTTCATTTTGCCATTGAAATTAGTATTGAGCTTATACCATTAGAACTGTCCTTTGTTGTCAAGTGTCATCGAGATATCATCTATCACCACCGAAGGCATTCACACAACCAGCAACATTACATTTGA
>SNQJ01S0243512.1:0-13321 GCA_010110895.2 Picea sitchensis
CTCGTGGCAGAGTAGGAAGCAATCTAGTATTGCTCTCAGCACAACAGAAGCAAAATACATTGCTGCATGTTCTGCCAGCTGCTAAGCTATATGGCTTTGAAAGTTGCCAACTGGCCTATTTGACTTAGATATGAGAGCAACATTGATTCTATGTGACAACCAGAGCTGCATAAAAATGACAGAGAATCCTGTATTCCACGACAGGTCAAAGCACATAGAGATCCGTTATCATTACATCTGTGACATGGTACATAGAGGAGCCTTAAAGATCTAGTACATTAGCACATATGAACAAGTTGCTGACGTGTTGACCAAGCCCCTATCTCATGTAAAGTTTGAGTACTTTCGAGATAATCTTGGCATAGTTCGAAAGGACCTTCCTCGAAAGGGGGAGTAATTGCTGTGTTCCTTGCTTCTGACCTAGTTGTCAGACGTAAAGCAAGATGAGATGTTCCTTGCTTCTGACCTAGTTTTCAGACGTAAAGAAAGATGAGATGTTTGTTGCTTCTGACCTAGTTGTCAAATGTAAAGCAAGATGAGATGTTCCTTGCTTCTAACCTAGTTGTCAGACGTAAAGCAAGATGAGATGTGTACCTTGCTTTCGACCTGATGGTTGTGACGTAAAGCAAGATGATATGATGAGACTAGCATTGAGCTTCCAGCTGGATAGCTGTGATGTAAATCCAGTCTAGTATCTTGCTTCCAACCTGATGGTTGTGACGTAAAGCAAGATGAGTATGTTGCTTCCAGCTTGAGTGTTGTGACGTAAAGCAAGACGATGAGATGAGACTAGTACTGTGCTTCCAATGATATGGGTTGATCATACTCTACCTTAATGTCCTGCAATGTTTGCTTCATCCAGAGCACTTGTGTGCAACATGCTGCTACTGCAGTGTACTCTAATTATGTTGTGGATAAAGAGATTGAGGATTTCTTTTTGTTCAACCAAGATACTATATTGTTTCCCAGAAAGAATACTCCACTACTAGTGATTTTTCCGTCATCCACACTGCATGACCAATCTGCATCTGTGTAAGTCGTCGGAGCAATTTTTTTTCTTGTGGGATACCATAAACCAAAATACAATGTCCCTTTCAAATATATAAATATTCTTTTCACTGCCTGAACATGTGTTTCCTTTGGTGCAACTTGAAACCTTCCAACCATCCCTACTGTGTGCATAATATCTGGTATTGAAGTTGTCACATACAAAAGGCTACCTATTATTGATTTGTACAAGTTTATTTGATTCCTTTGTGTCATCTTGTTTACCCAGCTTACATCCAATGACCATGGGTGTGCTGACATGTTTACGGTCTTCCATTTCAAACTTCTTCAACATATATTTGATATATTTGGTCTGAGAAATGAATATGCCTTTGTTGATTCGAGTAATCTGCAGTCCTAGGAAGAATGATAGTTCTCCAAGCATGGACATCTCAAATTCTTTTTGCATTTCTTCAACAAAGTCTTGGCTCATTTGATCAACATTACTTTCAAAAATGATATCATCCACACATACTACTATAATTATCACGTCTGCATTGCCTATATTTATGTAAAGATTGTTGTCTATTGTTCCTCTTTTGGAACCTTGTTGTTGTAAGTGCTTATCAAGTCTTGATTTTTAATATACTATATATAAAAAGTATGCAGAACATAAATAAAATGCTATAAATGGCAGAATAAAAAAAATATAACCAAAACAATCACCACAATAGCATTGAAATGATATAAGAATAACAACATAAATAACACCTTGATTATGAAAGCAATGTTCACAGGCCTCTTCGAGGGGGAAAACTCCAGTTGAGCAGGGCTCTATTACAATAATATCCAAGCTAGGGTTCTCCTACCCTCGACTCCTATTTATACTAAATATGTCTATCAAAAGAAGCATCTAGAGGAAGATCCTTCTAGAAGCGAAAACTTCTATTAGGTCTTCTTACATTCGACTTATTCTATTTTATTGAAAGGCCTTATTAATATTGACCTTTATTGCATCCGAATATATTGTTCTACCTATGTGTCGGTTAGGACCCTAACATGTCCTCCCCCTTAAAAATATCCTTGTCCTCAAGGCTTGAGATGTGGAAATTGCTGCAGAATGGTAGCTGGTTCCCAAGTGGCATCTGCTGGAGTTGTATCTTTCCACTGGACTAACACTTCCTTGATGGTTCTCTAACGCAGGCAACGCTCATGCTGGTCCAAAATTGCCTGTGGCTGTAGCCAAATGGATCCTTCTTCGGCTAACTCGGGAAGGTTGGTTTGAATTTGGCACTTAGTTCCAATCGCCTTCTTTAAGCATGAAACATGAAAAACAGGATGTAGCTTACAATGATTGGGCAAAGCTAACTGATAGGCCACCTGTCCCACATGCTTGAGAACTGTATAAGGACCATAAAATTTGGTCGCTAGCTTTTGACAATGCTCGGCCTTGAGGGAATTTTGCTTGTAAGGTTCTAGTTGAAGAAACACCTGATCCCCTTCTACAAATTGACATTCAAAGCGACCTTGATCTGCTTTTTGCTTCATGTGATTCTGTGCCATGACCAAATTATCTTTGAGGGTATGGATAATAGCCTCTCGAATTGTAATAATTTGGTCAACCACCTAGACCTTCGAGACACCAGGTAAGTATGAGAGAACTGAAGGTGGATTTTGTCCATATATCGCTTCAAAAGGAGTCATGCGTGCAGTTGTGTGGTATGAAGTGTTGTACCACCATTCAGGTAGGGGTAACCATTGAGCCCACTGATTTTTCTTTTCCGAGGCAAAAAAACTCAAATATGTTTCTAAACACTTATTGACAACTTCCCTTTGACCATCATTCTAGGGATGATAAGCTGTGTTGAGATGCAGTTGGGTGCCTTGTAGCTTGAACAATTCTTACCAGAAATTGCTGGTGAAAGTTGGGTCGCGATCATAAACAATAGAATGCGGCATGCCATGAATCTTGAAGGCCTGATCCATGAAAAGTTGAGCCACCGTGGATGCTGTAAATGGGTGTTGAAGAGCACAGAAATGAGCATACTTGGAAGGGTGATAAAAAATCACCACGATGACTGATTTATTTCCCAATTTGGGTAAGTTTGTAATAAAATCCATAGAGATATCCGTCCAAATAGCAGGTGGAATCGGAAGTGGTTGTAGTGTGCCCAGAGATTTTACTATTTCGCCCTTGTTGCATTCACACAAATCACATTCAACTACAAAATTACAAATGTCTTGTTTCATGCCATCCCAGAAAAAAGAGCATTTGACCCTGTCATAGGTTTTGGTAAACCCGGAGTGCCTAGCTGTGGGTGTAGCATGAAGCTCAGAAAGTACCGTGGATTTAAGTTTGGATTGTTTGCTTAAATACAAATGGCCTTTGTATCGAAGCTCATCATGGATCCAAGAGTACCTTGTGGAAGCTGGAGCATTGGACTACAATTGTTGGATCAACTGTGAACTTTTGGGATCGTGTAGCCATTCCTGGCAGACGGCTTTGAGCCAATCTGGTACAATGAAGGAAAGAGAAAAAAGGGATCTGTCATCTTCATACTTTCAGGAAAGTGCATCTGCAACGACATTGTCTTTGCCTTTTTTGTAAATGATCTCATAATCATATCCAAAGATCTTGGTCACCCATTTTTGTTGCTCCGAGGAGGAAATGCGTTGTTCCAGAAAATACTTGAGGCTTTGATGGTCTATCTTAATTTGGAAGCGTTTCCCCAATAGATAAGGGCACCACAGATCAACGACATGATGAATAGCCAACATTTCCATTTCATAGATTGATTTTCCTAGATTTATTTCAGACATTTGCTTGCTAGTAAAGGCCAAAGGCCAACCCTCTTCCATAAGGATAACACCAATTCCTTTCCCTGAAGCATCACATTCCAAGACAAAGGTCTTTGTGAAATCATGAAGGGCTAGGACTGGAGTGGTGCACATGGCCATCTTCAAGGTTTGAAAAGCTTGAGCCACAACTAGATTCCAAGTGAAAGAGTTCTTTTTTAAGAGTGCAATGAGAGGTGCTACAATATTTCCATAATTCTTAACAAACTTGCGATAATAACCTGTTAAGACTAGAAATCCACACAAGCTTTTGAGAGTCTTTGGGTGAGGCCAGTCTTGCATAGCTTCAATATTTTTAGGATCCACCCTAACGCCGTCCTTGCCAACCAGATGACCCAAGTACTTGACTTCTAAGGCACCAAAAGCACATTTAGATTGCTTTAGGAAAAGTTGGTGCTGAGACAGTAGATGGAGAACTTGATCCACATGGGCAAGATGGTCTCTCCAAGTTTTTCTATAGATTAGGATATCATCAAAGAAAACTAAGACAAAATGACAGATAAAAGGACAGAAGACATGATTCATGAGGCTTTTGAAGGTGGAGGGGGAATTACACAAGCCAAAGGGCATGGCCAAAAACTCATAGTGGCCCTCATGAGTTATAAAGGAAGTCTTGGGAATGTTTGCCTCTTTCATACGTATCTGGTGGTAGCTAGAACAAAGATCGAGTTTAGTAAAGCACTGGGCACCACTCAATTCATCCAAGAGGTCATCAATTATAGGGATGGGAAATTTGTCTTTAATGGTGAGTTTTTTGAGGGCACAGAAGTAAGGACACATTCACCAAGAACCTTCTTTCTTCAGGACCATGACCACAGGAGAAGAATAGGGGCTCGTACTAGGGCGGATAACGCCTGCGTTAAGGAGTTCCTGGACCATTTTCTCAATTTCATTTTTTTTGGGAAAAGGGGTGATGATACAGATGGATATTAGGAGGAAGGATTTCTGGTACAAGGGGAATGGAATGATCATGAACACCACGGGAAGGAGGGAGTCCCTGGGGAGTGGAAAAGACCAATTGATGTTTAGAAAGGATGGATTGGAGGTCTTGCAGTACCGAGGGTGTCTCTGTTGCTTGTATGGCATGGAGTTGGGCAATAACACCAGAATGACCTTTTTTGAGAATCTTTTCCATGCGATGGGAACTAATGATCTCAGGTGAACTGACAATGATGCCTTGGAACTTATATTGTTGGACCTCTTGGTCGAATTGCATGGTTAATTCCTTAAAATCCATGAGAATGGGACCCAAATTCCTTAGCCAATCTTCACCCAACACAATGTCACAACCACCCATGTCGATAGAAAACATATGAGATTTGAGGTGGTAGTCACCAATTTGGAGACACACTTTTTCACAACGCCCTCCACATTTCATGGAGCCACCATTGGCAATCATGATTTGGAAATTATTGATGATATGGATGTAGCAATGAGTTTCTTGGGCAATGAGACGATGAATAAAATTATGGGTGCTTCCACTATCAACTAGAATGATGACCTTCCTATGCTTGATTTAACAGATGAGCTTGAGGGTTTGGGGAGCAGAGAAGCTAGTGAGAGAATTTAGGAGAATGACCGGTTCTATTTCGGGAGGATTTGAGGGAGGGTAACATTATGTCAGTGGTTTCAGGTGACTCAGACATAAGGGGAGTTTCAACATCCTCTTCCGAAATATCCTCTGAGATGGCCATAAAAATATTTTGTTCCTTACACTTGTGGCCTGAGAAATATTTGTCATCACAATTATAACAAAGGCCTTTGAGTTGGCATTCAACCATTTCAACCCTGGTCAATTTTTGGATCTTTAGTGGAGTGGAGGGAGTAGTGGGATTTACTGGTTTAGTGCGAGGGATAAAGGAGGGTTTCCGGTTTTGAGAAGATACAACCTGTTGTGCTTCTTTATCTATTTTAGTAGCCTCCACCCAACTATGAGGCCGAGCTATGAGGACATGGGCCCGAATCTCATCCTTGAGGCCACTGATAAAACACTCTCGGAAAAAGGCATTAAACATGCCCTCTGTCCGAAAAGCCAAGCGCTCAAAAGCAGCTGTAAAGTCTTCCACTGTTCCCGATTGTTTCAACTTTGTCAAACGACCCAAATGGTTGGTTTCAGTGTCAAAGCGTTCATAAAGCTCTGCCACAAATTGTGTCTAAGAAATATACCCTCGACGAGAAGTTTTTCTCCATTGCCACCATTGCCAACGTTCTTGATCTATATGGAGAACACCATACCCGAGTTTGGCCAAGTCATCTATAATTCTGTATAAAGAGAAATAATGTTCCATTTGGGTTACCCAACTAGTGGGATCCGAGCCATCAAATTTGGTCACATCCACCCGCGGAAGGCGTAGGTCACATTGAAAGTGATGGTGCTGAAAGTTAGAGGAATGTTCAACTTTAGTATCTGAAGGTGGGTCAGATAAAGGGTTATCTATAGGGATATGCATCTTGGTGCAGAGCATCGAAACGACAGATTCAAGATGGGTAGTCAGGTCTTGTTTGATTTCCTCCATTGAGGACTGCATGGATGTATTGAGGGCGACAACATTGGCACTGAGTTGTTTCACTTCTTGTTGGGTCTCAGTGAAATTAGATTGCAAGGTATTGAAGCAAGCTTCGAGGTCTTGGCTACGGGTATGGGCCATGATGATGAGGAAACCAAAATGGGGCGGGTGGGGTCAAAAATTTTGCTGAAAAATGATATGTATGAATGTGATAAGGGAGAAGAGATGAATCCAATGGAATAGGTCTCAAATAATGGTGCAAAAATTTCCAGACTTTTACACATGTGGAGTTATACTCTGGTTTGAAGATGTAACAACCCCGGTTAAATATATGCATAGGGATTATTAAGTAAAATTAATTAGATAATTAATTGTCCTAATATGGTTTTAGTTAAACAATGATTAGTATTACTAATATTAATTAATTATTTAATTATTAATTAACTGTTTATAACTTTTGATTGATTACATAACACATTCAATGATTTGGGTAATAAATTAAGGGGCTTAGTAACTTTAATTAATCCTTATAAAACTTTACATATGATAGGTTAAGGATAAGGTAATAAAGGAGGGGATAAGATAATAAAGGAGGGGATAAGGTAATTAATGGAGGGGAGGAGAGTCGGTGAAGGGGGAGATATGATGGGGAAGAGTCCTACGGGAGAGGGATTATGATTTTGGGGGGAGCAAGCATTTTGGAGGGGGAACGAGATTTCTGTTTGGATATTTTCTAGTGTGGGGAGTTTGTTATTGGGAGTTTTTGTGAATCATTGCAGGGCGCACCAGGTTGCTGGGGTTTTTGGGCATGGGGGCCAAGATTCCTTACGGTATCTTGGAGCTAGGGAGCTGGACATGCTGCTCCTAGTTCACTGGGTGGTTAGTCAGTTTGGGCAGAGTTTGTTCTAGCAGCAGGCTGGCCAAGGCAGCAGAGAGGCCAACCATATCAGTAGGAGTTAGCATCAGAAAGAGGTATTTTATTTATAAATTGTTGAGTTATKCGATGATTATGTAAGTTATTTTCATGCTGTAAATAAAATTTAAATTCTGCTGAATATTATATGCTTATATGATGGTTAATGAATTACTTATGCAATGAGAAAGGAATTTCATGTTTAATTSTATGAATTTTTRGGTTTAATTAAGTTAKRYCACTACACATGGTATYARAKCCCTGGTTCAAAATYTGGAGCCAAGGGCCTACCCACMTACCCAATTTAGAAATGGAACTRTACCCACCCARAAATTAAACAACCTTAATTAATCTGTAAAGGGTATATATATTTATAGATATATTGAAAGCAKCCYAGGGCCCTGAAACCCTTAATTAGATATAAATMTGGGCCAAGCTCCARCTCCACCTAGCCTGCAAGCCAAAAAYACATTTTCTTTGTTAGTTACACAGATCTATATATAAACAATATGCCCATAATATTCTACACAGTGGAAGTATTAAGTGAATTTTAACACTTGCTTCAATTAAACAAACAAAGAGTTGTGTTGTGTTACTTCTAATGTTATTTTGCTTTCATTATGTTGATCTACACTCTGAAACCCTGTAGACTATAGCTACATCACACATGTAGTACTTTTATTGTGTTGAATATAGCATAAGAAGCATACTTAGAAAAAGAAAAAGAAAAAAGAAAGGTAAGTTTCTAATCACTTTCTCCTGCAAAATAGTTGAAAAGTCATTTAGATATTAGTTGGGTTGGTTGAGAGAGACCAAGAGTACCAATTTTCTCATTCATATGGAAAAGGAGGTCAGAGTTCTTAGCAGTTAGAATTGGGCATGCAAATAATGCTTCCTCTCCCATGATCCCGAATATTCCAAGGTAGACTACTTAAGCCATTTTTAAAACAACAGAAAATATTAAGCTTCATAATACAATGGTATTGCTATACAATGTCACTAAATTGTAATAAGAACTAAATATGCACATTTTCATCAGACTTTACTCAACCACCATATCTATTTAATGCTAGTTCTATTTAGTCAGCATATTACCCAGCCAGTTGCTATATCAATCCTAGACCCCAATACAAAGACCCCCCACTAGTTATTGTGTATACCTTGGATTATAGAAAATATGAAACATACTCTTTGTGGCAACTACATGAGCTGCAGCAGCAAGCAAACCCAGATGCATATTTTGGCTAGAAAGCACTGAAGAAGGAATGACACATTGCTGCCGTGTAGCTCTTCGTATTCCTAACCTTAACTCTCCATTTTCATCCCTGTTCATGGCAACATAATCAGACCTTTATATGCACAAGGCAAATGCACTTTACACAACAGTGTTCAAATATGGTAAATATTTCATTGAGCAATACTTGCAAATTTCTCAAGACATTCACAAACCTCAAAAAGAGAATGGCATCTCGAGACACAACGCACAAGTGCCTAGCACTAAACCAAGCTCACACGACCATTCCATAGTCAAGCCAAGACCAAATACCCAAGCGACAAGACACCAAGGAAGAGTCTATACTATGCTCGACGCGTCTCAATAATGCGCACGCACTGCAAAAACTTTATTAATAAACCAAAAAAAAAAAAAAAACACACAAGCCAGCGCACAAGCTCCAAACCGATTCACATGGAGGACGAGCCCACGAGAGCGCTACGCGTTCAGAACCCACGAGAGCGCTACATGTTCAGAACTAGCGCCAACTCACCTGCATCAACAACACATGCATCAACAACAACGTGAGATCGAACAACAAAACCTAATACCTAACTCCTACAAGTCGTCTATCGATCAATTTTTGGGTCAACAACCAAGTTCCAACGCCCGCCCATGGAGTGCTACCAGTCCATAGATTATGCACAACTCATCATACCATGCAACATACCAAGCTCAGTGTCAAGCGCCCAGATCCAAGCACCAGATCCCAACGCCCAAAACCAAACGCAGCCCGTATACTGTAAATACAAAAAAAATATAATAAAAGAAAAAATAAAAAATAAAAAACGAACAATTTTTTTTTTACACAGGTTAGCAATCACATGAACGCAAGTCAGTGCTCAAACCAAGCACCTCATCGCGCTAGGGACCATGCCACATGGAGGAGGAGCCCACGAGGTTAGCGCACAAGCACCAAACCAAACCTGTAAGGGAGGAGCCCACATGGGGGAATCCACTATGCACTACGCAACAACGTTAATCTGCGAGCAAGCTCCCACACATAGACCGCCAAGGAGATAGCCAATCGAGACGTGAGCCGAGAACTTACGACTACACTGTGTAGTGGAATTAGAGGCTCTACGCAGCGCGCCAATTCTACAGGTAACCTTGAGATCGAAGAAAAGTGGCGTCGAAGGACAGGGATGTCTTTTCCATTGCCGAGGGGATTTTCATTGATGGAAAACATGGGACTTCTGAAGGCAGCTCGGGCACCAGCAAGTTCGCCACCAATATTTCTACAAGAGGTGATGACAGACCTTAACGTATGCACCATTCCTGCACCTTTACTTACGCTACCAAATTCACTGCCAAACTGGTGTCAATGATCCAAGAACTCAATGATAGCTTCCAACCCTATAGTGTCGGAATGCCCATCCAACTATATTTGCAAATGGAACCTGAAATCAATTGAGATAAGCCACGTCTGTCATACTGTTAAACCCTTTTCGCACCTACACCAAAACATAGCACAAAGCCACGACCAGACCAGCACTAGCGCCAAGAGCAAAGTGGAGAGGCAGCAGTGAGGGAGCGTTAGGGTTTAGGTATGAAGAGCTGGAGGAAACAAGGGCGGCACGTGGGCTTCATGCGTGCCCGCCCTTTGTTATTAAAAAAAATAAATTATTGTTTTTAAATTATTTGTTTAAGTTTATATATGTTATATATATAGGTTTAAATTTATTATTGTTTTATAAATAGGCACGAGACAAATTTATATATGTTTGAATTTATTATTGTTTTATAAATTTAAAAAAAAATTATTGTTTTAAAATTATTTGTTTAAATTTATTTATTTATCATTATAAAAAAAATAATAAAAAAATAAAGTTATAAAAAAAATTGAAATGTTTTGGAGTCTATGGGTTTTGAACCCACGACCACCCACCGCCTAAGCCTTAAGAAACAACCAAACATCAACGCGCCATGTATGTGCCTTGGAGAAAAATTAATTAAATTAATTGGAAGGATTAATTAAATTAGTGATTAATTAATTAATACTAATAATAATATTAATTTACTGGATTTACTAAATGCGTTGATTAAGGCGACTAAAACTTAGGCTTTGTTGATTAAGTTTAGTCTAGATTATTAGTTTTTAATAATTAATCAACATTAGGTTGGAAGTCACCTTAATTAGTTGTAAACGAAAATTTTAAAGGACTTAGACTAGGACAAGCGGGAGGAGGCTTCGTACGTACTAGGCAAGTAAGCTAGAGGAATTGGCGAGTATAGCGCAAAGCTAGCATAGATACCGAGCGAGAGGGTCAATAGTTTTATTAGGTAGTGACAACAAGCTTAGACACTTAACCCTAACCAAGCCAATCCCCTAAAGAGAGTAACGTCTGTTTACAGACAAGTAAAAAAAAAACTTACGCCTAACCCTATTTTCTAGTTTAAGTTGCGCAAATTTGAAACGTCCTTGAACTCACCCTAACAACTTTGGTTGAAGCAGGTTAAATCATACAGGATGGTTAGGACTTGAGAGAATCAAGGCAGAGGAGCATCGTCGTAGGCACCGCCAACACCGCCAGCGCCGCCACCACCATCACCGGAACTAGCTCTCATACTGCGCTCTTTGGAGGCCATAAATGAGACTTTAAAGGGGTGACAACCAGCAGGGACCGAAGTGGAACCCCCACCATCAAGAATGGGTAATCCAAAAGTGTCGAGGGATTCAGGGGGAGGACCTCTGCCCAAAGACATCACTCGAGAATTGCAGAAGATCAAACTTCTGGAGTTTGCCGAGGGTCGCGCCAGTGAACGTGCAAAAGCATGGTTGGAAGGCATGACAAGGTGTTTTGCCTTAAGGGACTATGCATCCACCTCAAATGCAAACATAACAATTTTTCAGTTAAGAGACAATGCCTTGAACTGGTGGGGCAACCTGGAAAGACAACTGCATCTTACCTCGTACACCGTATCTTGGGAACTTTTCAAGGAGAGGTTCCGAAGAAAATATCTACCAACTTACTATGAGGAACAACATGTAGGAGCGTTTCATGCACTAGTACAGGGAAACATGACCATAGAAGAATATGAGATTAGGTTTATGGAATTGGTCAAGTATGTTTCATATATGGATAACGACCAACGACATGTAGAACGCTTTGTCTATGGGCTAAAACCTAAGATAAGGGCTATGGTGTAGACGTGGAAACCGTCTTCAGTAGCGGAAGCTGTGGAAAACGTGCGTTATGCGGAGGAACACAAGAACTTGACTGGAGGCATGAGACTGACCTTTTCGCGTCGTCCTGGATTCGTAGGGAAGACCCCTAGGACATTTCCTAGGGGAGGGGGCTCAAGGCCACCTCCATATGGTAACAGAGTCACACCAAGGACAGTAGCCGCAGGGATTTCATTGGCAACAAGTGCAACATCTCATTCATCACCAACGTCGCAGGCAGGTCCACAACCATCTTAGGGAACATCTAGTAGGGGCAAGGGTTCCAGGGGAAGGAACTCATTTCAGAGACAGTCACATAACATTGCGCAGGTTCAATCCCGTGTTACATGTTGGGGATGTGGAGGACCCCATTACTAGCGTGATTGCCCAAAGTTACAATCAAGATTTGTGCATAGAGAAGGAAAGGCCCCGATGGGAAGAGCAAGTAGCAGCCACCAGATTTACGCAGCGGTTAATAATCTTCAAGCCGAACATCAATCCACGGTGGTGGAGTCATCAGGTACACTAAATCATATCAATGTTAATATTTTATTTGATTCTGGTGCAACAGATAGTTTCATTTCACTATCTACATTAGAAAAGAGTGGGTTGGTAGCCTAAGAGCACGATGACTTTAAACAAGTCGAGATGGCTTCAGGGGAAAAACAAGCGGTAGGACTGAGCGTTGATAATTGTATAGTAGACCTGGGAGTGTGTACTACCAGGTTGAAGGTATATGTTACTGCTCTCGGGGCGTATGACCTAATCATTGGAATGGATTGGTTAGAAGCTCATCGAGCTTTTGTAGATTGTTTCGCAAAAAGGGTGCTTTGTGTCGACGATGAAGGAAGACCAGTTGAGATCCAGGGTGTACGGAGAAGGTTGCCATTACACTTTATCTCAACTATGAAGGTTAAGCGATGTTTGAGGCAAGGGTGTCGAATATATGTAGTGGAAGCAATGAATGAAAGGAAGGGGTCCTCATTAGATCAGTACCCGGTGTTGTCAGAATTTAAGGATGTTTTTCCGAATGAGTTGCCAGGGTTACCTTCTGAGAGGGAGCTTGATTTTACTATTGAGCTAAAACCTGGTGCAGAACCAATTTCCAAGACCCTGTATTGGATGACAGTGCCAGAACTTTATGAGTTGCAAATGCAGTTGAGAGAGTTGTTAGACTTAGGGCTAATAAGGCCAAGTGTTTCACCTTGGGGTGCACCAGTAATTTTTGTAAAGAAGAAGGATGGTTCCTTACAAGTTACGACTGTATATAGATTACAGGGACTTGAACCGTGCTATAGTGAAAAATAGGTACCCAATGCTGCGAATAGATGACCTCTTCGATTAGATGAAAGGAGTAATGGTATTCTCAAAGATCGATTTGTGATCCGGGTATCATCAGTTAAGGATTAAGGAAGGTGATATTCCAAAAACTGCCTTTTGAACTCGGTTTGGACATTATGAGTTTTTCGTAGTACCTTTCAGATTGACCAATGCGCCAACAGTATTCATGAGCCTCATGAACGACGTATTCCAGAAGTACTTAGACCATTTTGTACAAGTCTTTCTAGATGACATCCTCATCTATTCCAAGAATGAAAGAGAACATGAGGAACACTTAC
>SNQJ01S0243513.1:0-13326 GCA_010110895.2 Picea sitchensis
TGTAACTGATTGAAGACACTAATAAAGAAGAAGAGTTGGTGGACTTAGCCCAAGGGTGGGGGTGAACCACGTAAATCTGTGTGTTATGCTTTGTGCTTCAATTTGATGTGTTTATCCCTTATTTTGCTAAGTGCTTTGATATGTTTAGATAGATCTACTTGATATTTGTGCTTCTTAGAGGTTTTTGAATGTTAGATATGATATGTATGAAGATGTTTAGTGTTGATCTACTAGATCTGATCTGTTTTATTGTTGCTAAGTGTTGAAATACCTTATATCTAAGTGAATGTTGCGATTCTTTGTGTTATCTAGGAAGTATAATAAGATTGAATATTGACAAATGATCGATGCTAAGTTCTTTGTAAGTGATATATCATAGATCTATGTCTCAGGTATGGTTGCAGACACATGAGTCTTGCAACCACCCCTACCTCTACCTCAGGTGAGACTTCATCTTCTTCGCAGGTGTTGCCGAAAGGGCTAGAAGTTAGGGTTTTGTTGGTGCGTTATTATAGCATTGAACCCCGGGTCTGCCCCTATGCCAACAT
This sequence comes from Picea sitchensis, assembly GCA_010110895.2. Lineage (NCBI taxonomy): Eukaryota > Viridiplantae > Streptophyta > Pinopsida > Pinales > Pinaceae > Picea > Picea sitchensis. The sequence continues at coordinate 549 of SNQJ01S0243513.1, forward strand.
ATTGTCTTTGTCACACTCATTAAAATGATTTTTAATAGACGTATGTTCGGTTCTATTTTACCCCTTTTTCGAACCAACTAGACTACGTTCGAAAAAGGTACCCCAGTGGAGTCTCCTTTTACGCTTTTTCAAACTCTCTAAAAATGAAAAATTGTCGAGCTTACCTTCTCTAGGCTCATTAAAATCACATTGAATGACGTTATCATTGTGTCTTATTAATCATATTTTCATTCCTGCGTTTTTGGCCTAATGTTGGCTCCATGTTTCTCTCAAATGAACCATCTAAAGCATGCCTTATACGCAAGCCTTGTATCACTTTGCCTCTACGTCTTGACACCTTGACCCATGGAGGATTTTTCCTAAGTGTCCTTTTCCTACATATGTCCACTTGCTCTGAGCATCAATGTGTTCCTTGCACTTGAAACTAGTATGTCTGCGACACTCGATCCTCCTTTGTAACATAGCATTCTTTATTCTTTTTCAAGCTTCCCAGAATTATTGAAAAAGACAAAAAAATCAAATATACCCCAAAAAGAGGAAGGGAAAAGTATTTTCTTTTTGTTTGAAAACACAATGAGTCTCCCTTGGAAAAATCACATCCTTCCACTTGTCCAAGGGAAGTCTTACTAAACTTGACTCGTCCCTTCTGCAGTTTGTCTCTTGTCCGCATGCCAGGCCATCCCGAAATACCAATCAAGTCCTTGCTCAAAAATCAATGAAGTTCTATACCTGATCATCAAGATCCTCTTGTATGTTATCAATGAGTCGTCGAAGAACTCTAGGTAGTGAATTCATACACTCATATTACACTCCTACCTGAGTTTTGAAGATTCTGAAGTTGTTGCTCGAGCTCCGAAGGCCTCATCTCCAGCCATCAGGCATTATTGGATTCTTAAAAATGGATACTATACATGTATATATTTTTTTTATTTTGAGATGTATATTTGTTGTGTATTACTCGCAGCTACACTTTATATAGTTATATGACATGGATTTGCAGTGTATTTGATTGGAAGCCATGATTTTATTTCATTTTGAGCATGGGTATGCCTGCCTCGATGAGACAAATTATTATTTTTATAGATGGCACCTCCTAAACTCTGGTCCCTGGGCTCACTCATGTCGTATAGTGGTGAATATTTGTAATGTATTTCGTCCATCAGATGCTCTTCTGACCTCACACATTAGGGGGCATCTGTTATAACCCTAAATTGCACCTGACATGCATACCCGACATCAGGCCATCTAACTTACTATCTTTACCAAGCCATTATTGAACAAATCTTCTAAAAACCATCATTTTGAAGGTGTATGTTCCCTACACCATTACTGCCCACGTACAGACGCTTGCTGAGCCACTACAGCCTACGTACACTCACAGAATATCACAAAATGTGGAAATTTTCATAGGATAATGGTTTTCGGGCCGTTACTTAACCGTTTGACTACCCATAGCCAGTCACCCCAACTGTTATTGTCCCTTTTGGCCTATAAAAGAAGGGGTTGGGATCCCATTGCAAAGAAGAAGCACGAGAGAAAAGAAAATCTGCCAATTTCATCAATCCCCCTTTCCCCAATAGTAAATCCCTTACCATTTCCCTAATAGAGAACTGCAGAGGAGAAGAAGATGTGGAAGCAGTTGGTGCATGGTAAAGAGGAGCCTAGGACCAGGTTCGAGGAGTAGCGTCGGTCTCATGTTCTAAGCAATTTTTGTGAGATTAATATAAAGAAGTACTTTTTTTCTCTTGCCAAATGACGTCTTAAACTTATATGATTTGTTTACATTTCTTGTTTATGATGTCTAACCCACTAATCCATATGTAGAAAGCATGCTTGTAGTTTCTTGTTTGTCTTTTGATGAATGCAGATCAACCTTGGGAGGATATTTGCAGTCAGGAAATAACCAAGCACAAAGGGATTGACACCAGGCGTGGAGTTTAAGGTAGGCCTATTGGATCCCTCTCTCTTGTCTTTTATGTATGATTGTGGGGTAATGTTGGGATAGTGATAAAAAGTAGGAGACTTTAGATGGTTAGCTCTGCCTACACTTTAGGCCCTTTATGTAGTCCTAAAAGGGGTTTTCCCGCTACAACATGCAATTGATTGTAAGAGGCTTTGTGCATAGTGTATGTTGAAACTTGCAGAGCTAAGTGCAAGTCATTTGTAGTGCTTTGTGCACAAATAGTGTAAGGCTTCGTGCTGTAACATAGCTCGAGGAAGGAGAATCTGGTGAGGTGCGCGTAAATCTCATGTCCTATGCGGAGTGGGTTCTTGTGGATTTGTGCTTGTAGAATATTGAGAGAAGACAATAAATAACAGAAGAGTTGGTGGATGTAGCCCCACACTGGGGTGAACCAGGTATATCCTGTGTTGTGGTTGCTTTGTGCTTAGTGTTGTGAATGAATGTTAGATCAGATTTATTTCTATAGGCTAAGTGCTTAGATGTATTAGATCTTGTTGAATACTGCATTCTTCTGTAACTAGAGATTTCTCTTACGGAGTGAATATTGATGAACGGTAATTTTTAAGTTCTCTGCAAGTGTTGTAATCACAGATCTTTGTCCCAGCTAAGGTTGTAGACACTTGAGTCCTACAACCGCCCCTACCTTTACCTCGGGTGAGACTTCATCTGCTTCGCAGGTGTTTCCGAAAGGGATGGTAGTTAGGGTTTTGTTGGTGCGATGTTGAAGCGTTGAACCCTAGGTCTGCCCCTGTGCCAACAAATGGTTCTGTTGCAGGGACCTAAAACTGTGATTGTTGGGAACAAAAGAAAAGAAAGCTCTATGCATAGATCTGTTGCTTTAGTGCGCAATATTCTACTTCACTGCAAAGCTCTATTATAAGAAAGGAATCAGATCTGAAGAAAAGAGGTAAGATCTTAATGCTTTGTGCTTTGAGAAAGGTAAGATAAGTGAATTTTTTATTTTTTTCAAAAGAATGGATCTAGGTATGTCTAATAGATTTTGTCCTAGTCTGAAAACTAGGGCACAACTAGAAGAAAGAAGATTATATATGAGTAGATTTGATAAGAATAGTGAAATATATGTTATTCCTATGCAGAGAAAGAATGTTTGGACTAACAAATGGATGAAGGATCCTAGAAAGAATTTTTTTGTAGGCTAGTTACTGTGATCCCAGTGCGTCGTACAGGAAAGGTTGGGGGTCATTTAAAAGAAAGAGAGGATTAACTCTTTGTTATAGTTGCAGAAGATCGGGACATCTTTCTAAGGAATTCCCTGGTAGATGTCCTAGTTGTCTTTGCTGCAAATATATACCATGAAGTTTTAGATTTCCCTAGAATGATTGCTAAAGTTGAAAAGATGAATATGATACAAGAAAACCATGAGATAGGACAAGAAACTAAGGATAGGACAGAACCCCAGAAAGAATCAGAGATTGTATTATTATAGATGAAAGAAACCTTGAATGATCACATAGATATCAACTTATCAAAGATCTTAAAAGAGAAGGAGTGAATAGAAACAAGAATACGAGACTTCAACATAGACTGTTTTCTGGATGAGGAAACACGGGTGAATATCATGACAGAAAGAACTTGGGAAATTTTTGGAAATCCTATTATGGTTCCTTCATTGGGAGGAATAGGATTATTTAGAGGAAAGTTGATAACCCTATGTGGAAGACTCGCCCAAACATCTATGAGTGCTCATGGAAATTCGACAAAAGAATAATTTGAGATCGTTAAATTTGTTGAGAACAGTGCCCCATTTTCTATTCTACTAGGAAAAACCTAGATTGAGAAAGATCAAACACAAATAAAACAAGAATAGGAGGATGTAGAATGGAAAAATCAAGAAATAAGGGATTTAATGGCTAGGATAATAGCACACTTACTGGAAGAACAAGAGGACCAGTCAAAGCTACTAAGGCCCAGGAATCAGTACGTCGAAGTTGAAAGAACAAAAGAAGACTTGAAACACCTGGTTGTACAAGAGAGTAGAGCACCTACACTAGAAAGAGAAGAAGTATTACCCTTGAACCTTATGAAAGAACCTCCATGGTGAGAAGTTACTATGCTAAGAGGAGGTAAGAATAATAATTGAAAGAAAAAACCAGTGACTCGGATTACAGGAAATAAATCCAAAAAGCTCAGCAAGAAAAAATCAAAGTTGGAAAAATTACAGGAAGTTTCAGAGAGTACTCCGCAGAAGGAAGGTTTGTAGAACTGGAACTTCGCTGGGATATCAGAATAGCGAATATTGGCACTTCACCACAACGAAGAAATATGACCATTGGAGGCGTCTTGGTTGTTAGCCCGATGATCTAGAACGACTCAAACCGCAGCTATGGCCAATCGTTGGGACCGCGCCATAACGAATGGAATTGCATTGATTGAGGCATTCTTTCCCATTGGAAGAGTTTGTTACAATATTGTCTATTTATCCCATCGAGCATTGCACTGAGAAAACTTTTGCAAACAATGATTATTCGAGCCCACAGAGAACTATTTTCTTTCACACAGTTCCTATTGAGAGCTCACCACCCATTATGTTACATCGAGTACTTGATCACTGACTTGGGATACCTTATGTCAAGCGTGCATGTTGGGTGACTTCAGAGAAGTAGATAAATTCATCGAAGAGATCCTCATTGACATCATGTTTGAGAAGGTCATGTCTACAAGAGTCCAAGCCTCTTCAACGAGAGGAGTGAAAGCATCCTCGTTGACTTCTCATGGATCTGGACCATCCCGAGATGCGACATAGAAATGAACCAAGAATTGTGATGATTTGGTGAATGCCAATCTCATCCCATCTATCCTACCCAATTACATCCCACCTCTAGCTGGCACGGTGAGTTGTGACAGTGTCCCAAGGGACTTCAACTAAACCTTGATCATTGCATACCTTTCGAAGGGGATACGCATAGTAGGACTACAGTTAGGACAAATCATGACGTGGAAGATCAGTGACTTCAACTTGGGAGATCACAAGAACCATGGAATGATTACCCCACACAAGTATTTGACCAGGACCAAAGGGAAGAAGTCAAAGATCATCCCCCAACCATGGACTATGGACATCGCGAGGTCCACTATCCTGAAGGTGATGAAGATACCACACTTTGGAAGGAATCAAGAGGTTAACACGTGTGTTAAACTCCTGTTGTCTTTCTTCCATGGAGATTATCTATGGTTGGACAAACGCATCAATGTAGATCTGGCGTTGATCCATCGAAACACCAGACTAAGCATGCAAGGACCAGACCCACAAGAATTTTATCCAAGGAGGGTTGCAGATCATGCCCTCGCACAAAAAATTATAGATACCTATGGCGATGTGGAAAAGGGAAAGCGAGGCTACAAGGAAGCCTCCATTCAGAATTGTGCAATGCGCCTAGCTTGCCAGTTGATCGTTGGTAAGATAGTAAGGAAGAACAAACCCACACAGGTCACAGGGTTCGTTGTTGACCTCGTGGGAAAATGCATGGAAGGGCTACAAATGAACTAGGCGAGCTACCTCGTCAACCAGTTAGAGAAAGACTATCGCAAAGCTTAAGATCAGGGCTATGAGTTCCACTTTAGTTAGTGGATGATCCTCATTGCTTTCATTTCTTGGGAAATGCTGGAAGGTGAGACCTTCCCTGAGATTGAGTCATCTGAACCCTTAGCTGTGAAGTTCACCACACTCTGGTATTCAAGTGATATGGCGAAAAAATGGAAGTCAAACACGATGTTCCACACCTACTACCTGTATTTAAAGAGGGCTATTGATTCTTTCCCTCAGATGACGTTGAAGATCCTTCATAGGTTCATACCATTCGTGAAGTTCCATGTAGATAGAAATTTTATTTATATCATTGCATGCGGAGATGAACACAAAGAAGAGTTGTAGATTTTCTATAAAATCACAGAGGAGGGCATGTAAGAAATCACTAAGGAATGTCCTGGAAAGTTCCTTATACCAGTCGACTAGGCATAACTGACCAACCCTGACCTCATCGGAAGTCCTGTGGTTACTCGCAAAGAGTATGATGCACCTAGTAGTAGAAGAAGGAAGAAAAAGGAAGAGGTATAGGACCTGAACAATGCATTAGAAGAGACTACTTCAGACTCGCCTGGAGGGGGAGGTGACGACGAAGTAGACAAGTAAGAGGACAAAGGAGAAGAAGACAAGCATAAACAAGGTGAAGTAACACTGCCTAGGGATCCTATTGATGAAGCTGAGACCTCCAAGAAAAGAAAGGTTTCCCCCATGAAACCTACATCGCGGAAGAAGTCCAAATATACTAAACCATAGATGCAGACTGTGCTAACGATGTATGACATATATTTCATCATCGTCGTTGTCTTAGATACCTCAGAAGACATCTTACAGTGCAATGAAGCCAAACAAGAGACCATGTATGAAATAATTGAAGAAGAACTGAAAAGGGTATAGCAAGCCCTCTACTCCAGTGGTGTAGTGTCTACTGTGCCCCCATCATCAAAAGGAACAGAGTGGGGATATGAACCTTCCCAGCTACATCGAATAGAAGATGTGACAGAAGCTCACCTTTGTCATGTTCAAGAAGAAAAAGAGCAAGCCACAGATTCCTTAAAGCAAGGAAAAGAGGAAGCCATAGAACAACGTCGGGTTGCACAACAAGAAAAAGATGACATCCAAGCCAATTTTGCAGAGGATAGAGCACAGATCCAGAAGGAGAAGGAACATTTTATCACAAAGGGGATTGGAGTTAAAGTAGCAGTCATGAGAGAACTTCACTCTGTGACAGGCTTAGAACAGATGGAAGAAGACCTAGTGGAAAGACAAGTATGGAATCTTTTCGAAGCCATTCAACAACTCCAACAGAGGATAGAAGAACTAGAGTTACAAGCAGTGCCAAGTACTTCACAGGAATTGAGAGACCAGAGAGAAGAAACTGCCCGAAGCGATGTCCAAAGAATCAAGGCATTAGCCTTAGAATGTAAACATCTAAGCAGTCGAAGTGTGCAGACTTACAAGAGCCTTGCAAAGGACCCTGAATTAAGGTCACTGGAGTCACAGCTTCAGGAGGCCAAGAAGCAAGCAACAATGGTGAAAGCATAGTTGAATCCACTACCAATAGTCAAGAGGATGAAACGATCCTAGGAACAATGCACAGTTGAGCAATAAGTCCATGCCATCGAGAGAAAGGTCATGGAAGTGACTCGGCGACTCTAGCCAATGCAAGATGCAGCTTGCATACTTTTTGAGGAAATTGAAGGACGAGGTGTAGAACTGGAACAAGTGGTCACCATAGTGGATAAACACTTGGAAGGACATGTAACGGAAAAGATCATTCAAGAGTTTGTCGAGAAAGAGGCTCTGGCGAAGCAATTCGAGCCAAGATCAAGGAATTTGAGGAAGAGATACCCAGATCAGAGTGACTTGAGACGAGTCACAGGTGAGTGTTGGGGGCATGTTGGTCGTTCACCAATTTTTGGAGAACCTTGGTCACGTTTGACCAATTGTTGGACTTCAACAGGATGTTCTAAGGCAGAGCACAAGGCAAAGAAGAGATCGTGGGATCTCAACCCCTTTTTAGGGAATTTTTGGGTTTAAGGTTTATGTAACGGGTATGGAGATGTTGGCCCATGGGTTTACCCATGTTTAGTCTTGTTTCGTAATGTATAAATAGAAGGCTAGGAGAAGTAAGAAGGAGTCAGTCAGTGGTAAGTAGTGCTAAGGGAAAGTGATTGTAAGAGACTTTGTGCATAGTGTATGTTGAAACTTGCAAAGCTAAGTGCAAGTCATTTATAGTGCTGTGTGAACAGACTGTGTAAGGCTTCGTGTTGTAACCTAGCTCTGGGAAGGAGGATCTCGTAAGGTGCATGAAAATATCTTGTCCTATGCGGAGTGGGGTTCTTGTGGCTCTGTTCTTGTAGAATATTGAGAGAAGACAATAAATAAGAGAATATTTGGTGGACGTAACCCCACACTGGGGTGAACCACGTATATCCTGTGTTGTGGTTATGTTTTGCTTATGCTTGTTATGTGATTGTTGTGATTTATGATTAGTGCAATGATATATTCTAGATTCATATGATATAGTAGCTTAGTTCTTAGTGATGTGAATGAATGTTAGATCAGATCTATTTCTATAGGCTAAGTGCATAGATGTATTAGATCTTGTTGAATACTGTGTTGTTCTGTAGCTAGGTTTTTCTCCTGCAGAGTGAATATTGATGAACGATAACTCCTAATTGCTTTGCTAGTTTTGTAATCACAAATATGTGTCCCAACTAGGTTGTATACACTTGAGTCCTTCAACCACCCTTGCCTCTACCTCGGGTGATACTTCATCTGCTTCGCAGGTGTTGCCGAAAGGGTCAGTATTTAGGGTTTTGTTGGTGCATTGTTGAAGCGTTGAACCCTGGGTATGCCCATGTGCCAACAACTACCTAGAAATATTATATGGGAAAATACAACAGTTTCCCAAGGCAACAAGACAACTTATCAAGCTTCTCTTTCATGCCTCAAACCATTCTTGGTCAACATATTTCTACAAGGGAATATTTTCCTAAACTCCCTCTTATAGCTATCTAGGTATACCAAGCTATTTCCATATGGTTATCATCTACCTCTAGATGTCAATATGATCCATTGGGATTCTATAAGTTCCTAAAAACTTTTGTTATGACATTCATGATCAACATTTGATCAACCATTTTACCTTATTTATAATAAATTTTAATGTCTAATAACATTTGGACTTTTCCCTTAAAGCCCAGATACAATTTCAAATTATGTTACTTACTAAGTATTCTAGTTCATAGTTCGAAAGTATATTTAGGTCATAATCAGTCTTAACCATTACACCTAGAATTCTCCCTTCTGTTCAACAATAGTCAGGGACGAAGGTCACTCTCCTCCTCCCACAAGAATTATGGCAGACTAGTTTCCTATCCACCAAGAAAGGGAGTTTGTTGTGATTTCTCACTCAATCACTCTATATTTATACAACTCCATTTATTAACTTGATTAGAAAAACCATGTCCAACAATTTATGTACCCAGAAACAAAATTTGTTTCTCATTTCCCTTTGAAACTTGAGAGCTTCACATGCTCTCTCTTTTTAGAGAATGGTCACCAAACTCATTCCTCTGATTGTGAGGGGTTATACACATATACAATGTTTAATACTTCATTAAAGAAATAATTATTACTGCTACAGATCCTTTCAATCCATTCACATCAAAGTCTTTCTATTAGTTCCCATCAACATAATCCCACTCCTACAGGATCATCTATCATTTCCCAAAGAAATTATAGGCTTCCTTTTCCACAGACTAACATGATTCAATATCGTTGGGTAAAATTCCAACTGAATTTTAATGTACATCCTTCAATGAACTTGTGCAGATAACTTCCATACGAGAATGGTACTCTCAACAGGATCATGTTAGTCTAGCCTTTCGACTATTCTCCGGCCTATCCAGTCCTGTGTCTAAATCATGCTTTGCTAGATAGGGTAGGGTAGTATGTCCTTTCCCTTAAAAAATTTCTAATAATATTTTTATGTGACCCGTTTATGAGCCCAAGCAGGCCAAGTGTTGTTTCCATGCTTTGATAACAATTTGTAACACACTCGAACCCTAAATACCCTTTCTAGGGATGGGGCATAAAAATTTTGCTTACTCTAATCATCTCAAATCATCCCTCCGAGGTCTTCATCCTCTTCTAATGGCCTGTATATTTCTAACATCTTTTATCTAGTTTGCAAGATATGGCCTTCAGAAACTATTCGGTCTTATCAATTGGGGTATTCGGTGTACGTCATTGAATGCCCTTTTTCTTACTGCACACATACTCCCTAAAGCCCTAAAATCTCTCCATGTGGCATCGGCCATTCGGTGATCGATGTTCCGCGTTCAACGTTTAGCGTTTGAACATTCGGTGTTCTACGTTGAACTTCGAGGTTCGACGTTCGAAGTTCTACATTGAACGTCGACGTTTGAAGTTTAGCGTTCTACGTTGAATGTTGAAATTCAACATTCGACGTTGAATGTCACACTATGATACTACACACCAAATATTTTGAAATATTGATGTCCTGAGCTCTCGGAGTCCAGGTCGCATCACAACCACATTTGCCAGGTGGTCACAAACCATAGGCTGACACAGGATGAGGTTTAGGAGTGACACGTGTCCTCATTAGGGGGTAACATGTGTCATTCTATAATAGGCATAAAGGGTCTGTGAATCATCCTTATCCTGGTGGCACGTGGCACCTTAGTTGCGGGTTCACGTCACCTGGGATGACGTCAGTGAGCCACATTAACCCCAGACATACAACTTTATAAATTATTTTAGATCTCATGGTCTAGGTATGTCCACGTAGATCCATAGATCCACGGCTCCCATTACTTTGAAACTCTGGACTTCAGAGCTTACCAAATCCTTATATCACAAATCCCCTGAATATCCAAGTCTCCGGACTCTTGAATCTAGCGCCACGTGTCCTCTACCTATCAACAATTGAGATTCACTTCATCATTCGTGACTTCGGGAATTTCCATAGTTTGAAGAATCTTGGTCAAGTTTTTACGGAGTGTCAAGTCTCCAGACTAAAAGATCTCCTGCCACATAGACCAAAAGGGTAATTTCCAGAGATGATGTGTGGCAAGGCAAAGAGGACATGTGGCCCATTAAGTGGGTAACATGTGTCACATATTAATGGACCTATAGGGTCTACGAAATGCTCGAATCCAGATGACATGTGGCACGTTGAACGTGGTCCATGTCACCCTGGATGATGTCACTCTAGACTGATAGCCTTTTAACATCCCTCAAATATCACGGTCAAGATTCAAACATGTATATCCATAGATCTATAGCTCCTGTTAGTTTGGGAATTCGACATTCGAGAGTTTTTCTATGCAAACTCGTGACTCCCAGAGTTGGTCAGCGTCAGGCTGACCATAGTCTAAATTTGATGGTCAGGGTCTATCCATGTAGACACATAGATATAAAACTATCATGGCTTCAAGACTTCGGTCTTTGGCACTTCGGGAGTTCCTCTTCCCATTAACACAATGAATCAAAACTGTCGAATTCCCACTCTCTGAACCATGGGATCTGGAAACACGTATCCCTTCTAATGGATGATCCCGATTCACTATGGAATTCATCACTTCAGAGGATCTGTCTCCCTTACGATGAATACATAATTCTTCAAACTCACGAAGACTGAAGGAGTCCAAGATTTAACACCTATGCTCTTTCTCCAAATCCAACGATCGTGACAGACCTTGGATCCTCTCGAATGGATCTCATTTGTTCATCTTCCAAACGAAAGGATATTCCATTTTGAGACTTAAATCTCTTTATCCTTCCTGAGGTTCGTCAATTCTAAAATACTTAAGCGTTGGCGCGTGATTTGCACTCTTTCTCCTGAGATTAACGGACTCCTTCTCCCAGGAGACTCAAAACATTTGGGAGCATTGACATGCATACGGAAAACTATACCCAAGGTCGACGAACTCACAATTCATCTTCTTAAACTTGATCCACTATAAAGCTCGATCATTTACGTGTACAAACCATATAGTTCCTTACTTGCTTAAATACACAATCAGGTAAAGATAAAGGGACACAGTCTAATCATCAAGTAAACATGCACATACCTGAAACATTCATAGGATATCCAACTTTAATTTACAGTTATAGTTCAAATATATAGGGTATGATAATGCTTATCTATTTCATATTGTAGCCAACGAACTGACTGTGGGTGTGTGCCTTTCCACCCAACCATAGGCTCATAGGCATTCACTCTTAGCACTCTGGCCACCCTTATGCCAAGCCATGATATCACTAGGAAACTTTCATAGTTTCTCAAGGATTCCTTCTCAGTCACGGTCTCTGTGAGGTTTATCATATGCCTCCTCAACATCAAGCTCGCAATCTCCTACTCAGTTTGCACTCTTCTATAAGTTCTCAGAGATATTTTCTCTTGTTCTCTCCAATAAACAAAAAGCTTATCAAGCTTTCAGTTCCTCTACTCAGCTGGAGAGACTCATTCCCTCTCTCTTCCTTTGTGTATTCTCTCATATGGCTTCATCCATCTTCCCCCTCACCTTTTTCCTCCTCAGGAAGGTTATGGACATGTCATGTTCCTTTTGTCAGAAGGAAACTCAAGTTAGTCTTAATCTACAGGACTCTATGGTACTTCAGGATGAGATCCTTCTATCTCCTCAACCATACCATGCTTCCATTCATGGGGGGGGGGTTGATGGTTCAAACACCAGTCCTTTTCTTATTAATTGATTTCTTCTTGGGGCCAGGATGAGGCATATCATTTTAGCAAGGAAAAATTTAGGTCATTTGACATAATGAAACCTCTCCATAATTTTCCCATTTCTTTCCTCTAGTAATATCATGGCCAGTACTTCAAGGCTTCACCCTCACAGTCAGTTATTGGAAATTCAAACAATAATACATTTACATTGTTCCCATGCCATAGCATGGTGATCTTAATTAATGATTAATTACAAGTTGGGGGAAACAAGGGTATTGCACATAACAATCTTAACAAATAACCTCCCAATCTATCTTCTAGTGGTTATATTGTATGAAGATAGTGTGGTCCCACAACTTGTTAGAAATAAAGGGATGTGCTCATTTTTCGATAGACAATATAGCAATATTGTCACCCAACCATAGGCACAAATTCCACCCCTAAGAACCTTAACCTTGACAGATAGAATAATTTTGGTAGAAGACAAATAACCAACCAAGGCTAGGGCACCTTTCTCCAAGGGAAACACTCCAAGCAAGAATAACTAGAAACCAAG
>SNQJ01S0243514.1:0-13490 GCA_010110895.2 Picea sitchensis
GTGTTACCAAAAGGGCTGGTAGTTAGGGTTTTGTTGGTGCGTTGTTGTAGTGTTGAACCCTAGGTCTGCCCTTGTGCCAACACTCTGTCTCTGATATGGTCTCTTACATCTCAATGTCTCCTCTACCTTCTTCAGCTTCTATACTCAGTTATGCTTATGCATCGTTCATCTTCTATGCTCTGCTCTTTTTCTTCCTTCGTTGAACACCCAACTTTGTTCAGCTTATCTTCTACCGTTTATCCTCTATGTTGCCTCTGCATCTTCTTTTTGCACCATGGATGTCCCCTTCAGATTATGCACTACGTCTCATCTTCCCCACATGCATCACAATCAAAAAAGGCTCTCTATCTCCTATGTTCTTCATGTCTTTCTCATGTCAAGTTCTCTACGTGATCATCATTACAACTCCTCGTCTTCTTTGGCAATTATTCTAAGTTCGTTCATCATTAGTGGTCGTTATTCCAATATTCTTTGGATTCTATGGAATTTATCCTGAACCTGTTCATCACTAGTAGGTGTTATCCTGAGATTCTTTTGGCTTCTCTGGAAGTCACAACTCTTCGTCATCTCTGGTAACTATAGTCATTTTTTTTGGCTTCTTTGGCTTATAAGCCCCTTCCTTCACGTGACCTTCGGCAGTGACCAAACGCCTATTCAAAAGGCACTTCCCGATCTTGGTCTGGTGAGTGCTAGCTTCGTTTCTTGATATGACCTTGGGTGATGAACTCATATGATTGTGGGCACGTCCAAAGGTGGTTTGAATCAAACTGTTTTTCACCCCGCAATTTACCTCGAGCTGTCACATACCCTTTCATCAAAACCGTGGTCTCAATTGCAACTTGCTCATGAGAAATTAAGATTTGTTCACCTTCACTCCCCACAATGCAACAAGACCATCGATCTCATGATCTTGACAGTGCTCCTGAACTGACGGTTCATATATGTCCTCTAAATCAGCAACTAGATCAATGGTCTTGTGTCCCCTTTCTTGATCAACGGTCGAGATCTCCTTCTGGTCTCTGAACTTTGGAGATTTCAAATCTCAACCCCTTCTCTCCTCCGTACGTCAATATTTCAGAGCTGACAATCTACTGATGTGTGTCCCTTTCAGATCAATGACTGCAATCCTTTCGCGTCTCCGGACTTCGGAATTCTCAAGTCTCAAATTTCACTGTAGTATGATCAACGGATGAGAATACTCTTGAAGTGATCTTTCAGATCGGACAACTTGTATCCTTGCTGATGTGATCTCCCATATGCCCTTTTCTGACATGGTCTTCCACATGTTCTTGCCAACATGGTTGCCACATGTCCTTGCTGACAAGGTCTGCTGACGTAGATCTCCCACACATCCATGCTGACATGGTCTGCCACATGTCCTCTTGGATCGGATGGTTGAGGCTTACTTCGGGGTCTTTACCCGGAGTCCATAGAATTACGCCACGTCTTTTCTGGATCAGATGACCCAGATTTACTTCGAACGATCTAATGCTTGAGATCTTCTTCAGATGATCTGATAACTACGATCTACTTCGGATGATCTGACAGTCAAGGATGTATTTCGGCTCTCCGGATCTCCAAACTTTGGGGATTTCAAATCTCAAACTCTTGTTTCTTTTGTATGTCAATCTTTTGGAGTTAATGATCCGTAGACACCTGTAGTCCTCAAATCAACGACCTTCATTCACTTTCTTTCTCCTAGAGCGTTTCACTCGAATTCCATGATCTAGCAATGTGTGTCCCCTTGAATCAAATGGTTGAAATTTACTCTAGCTCTCTGGCTCTCCGGGCTTCAGGGATTTCAAATCTCAAGTTGAGAAACTCTCGAAGTGATTTTCTCCGGAGTTGTGGATCATGTGCCACCTGTCAGTCTTGACGATGGATGGTCCCTTCTTACTTCGGAACTTCGGGACTTTGACAAGTCTGATCTCCTACGCTCATTCAAAGGCTTAACCTTCTTGCACTTATCTCTGGATCCAACGGATGTTGATACTTTGTGCTCAGATCCAATGACTGAGATCTATTCTCCTCTTCTACGTCCTCCTCTTTTCTAGACATTGATCTGACGGCCACTGTCACTCCTACTCATGAGCTTACGATTTCTTCCAACTTAGAGGATTTTCTTAGTATTCAAATGTTTCAGCCTCTGAACCTTCTCCTATGGGTCTCGTCTTCGTTGTTCTTGTTTTCCATCGTTGTTGTTGTTATTCTTTGCTTTCATGTTTTCCATTGTTGTTCTTGCCATCAATGACAAGCACACTCTGCCTGTAAACATTCCATCATTGTTGGTGTTCTTGCCATCAATGAAAAGAAACTCTGCCTGTAAACATGCCAACAAAGGTACCATTCCAAAGAGGTTCATGTTGTGAGTCCTAATTGGAAGATATCCTCCTTGATATACCCCAACCAGACTTGACAAGGTGCAAAGGTGTAGAACTAGAAAAGAAACCTGGAGGAACCATCTCAGCATCATTGTCATTACTTGCACCTTGTTCTGTACGCTCTTCAGGCCATTGAACCTTTATTGAAAAAACAAGTTCTAAAATATTTGGAAATATCAACACATTGCCATTATGAACATTATCCAAGGCCTTAATCTTAGGCTCTACAAGATTTTTGCAATACTTCTCTTGATTCCTCAATGAGACCTTCTTAAACCCTTTTCACAGAATACACAAATTATTCTTTTCAGCCAAGAAAACATTGTTATTTTCTAGCCTGACATCTTCTCCTTTATTCTTGAGTATTTTAGGTAATGTCTTAGCAATAAAATCTAAAGGGTTTTTCTTAATTATGTTGGAGCTCAAACCTGAAGATATGTCACGTTGCTTCCTAGGTGGGGTGGCTGATATGTGATTGTCATATGATGCTTCAAAGTTCAAAACCTGGTTGTAATCTTGGTGTTCTCTTGGTTCTACTTTTACTCGAACACAAGTATCATTGGCATGGAGGGAGGTCCTTGTAATCTGAGTGATAGGTCAAGAGCCACAATAGTTTCACCAAGTGCATTATGTCAATTTTTAACGAGAGTAGACGAAACTTTGCACAAGCAAATTGAAAAATAAGGGGGAGCCTAGCAATGCTTTGTTGGCTAAGTATTGTTGACCAAAATCGTCATCCACAGTGTATACACATACATGATCAGAAAATTCTAAATCACATGTATGCATATATCAACAACTCATGTACTCAAGGCATATAATATAAGAAAGAGAAACAAAATTGTAAGAGTAACATAGATCACGTTAGAATAATATATAAGAAAACATGTCCTTACAACCCATGTGAACAACATACATTCCACTTGAAATAGTTCGCAGCAAAACATCGACACATGCAATCTCTTCTCTCTATCAAAAGTTGTCCCTAAGGGATTCTCAATATTAATAGTTTTAGCAGTAGTACATCAAAGCTCCAAGGAATGGCTTCCCAATTTTAGTTGACACTATATTCCCAAAATAGTTTAGAAATGTACCATGTTTGAAGAGCCAAAAACCCCCCTCCTTTTTTAGTACAATTTTAGTATTCATTGGGGTTCAACATGACTCTTGACCTTTCGCCTACCCCCATGACCTTTCATTTCCCATCCCTTTTCTTTTATTCCCTTTGTAATGATGAGAGGGAAAAAACTATAGTTACAATTCAAATTTTTCATCTAGCATCGATGAGCTATCATGTATTCCGTCCATATGTGCCATGTGCACCATGAATATTGGTCTGGACATGGGAACATCCTCATTATCCAATTTTGACATTCGGTCGTCATGGGGTTCAGATCTCCTCTTCAACCATTTGCATTAGATTTTCCTTGCTTCTCCTTTATCATTGTGGAAGCTATTGTTATTGTTTCTTTTTCATCCTCAGTTGTAGATCACATCATGGGGACGTTGAATACAACCTCTTCTCAGCATTAGTTATTTAGTGTCATTTAATCTATGACAGATGAGTGATCTCAAATTAATCTAAAAACAAACTATTAAATTCAAGCATTTGAATCTGTAAACTGAAACACTAAGTAATTTATATTTATTGTAAACTTCCCTAAATCATATTCCTGGTCTCTTTACTCGTGATTGAGACATTGTATTCTCTCGGGGTTGTCGATGAGGTGCCAATTCCAAATCTTGAAAAATCAAGAAATTAGGCTAGGAATTTCTTGGATCTTATAACTATAAAGTTATATATATCAGAAAGACCTTTCCAATGGTATAAAGAACATGTGAAATGGACACCAAATTCAAAATTTATGAATGAAATACAGAAGGCAATCTCGTGGGGTCATGTTGTTGCTTCAGGACAATTTGTACAAACTACTATGCATGGCGTATTTGCTTGCTCATTGGTTGTGAGTTTCTTTGTCTTCTTTGTCTCCAATAACTACACATATTTTATCGTTGTCAATATTAGGGATATCACATGACCTCCTTTGGGTGCTGACAGCCTAACGAAACCATTATAAGAGTTAATGTATAGGCCTGCATTCTCTGCCCCGAATGAAAATTCCAAGAAGTTTGACATTGGATCAAAAGGTCATGGGTTCAACTCCCATTGTGGTTGATTTTCACTAAGTATTTCTTGTACCATCTACGATGTATTTCCAKCTTTTCCATTTGCGGATGTGAGGCCAAATTTGTTTCGCATTCGTGAGAAAGTTGTTGTTGACTCCTTCTATCATAAGCCAAACATCCTCATCTAGACAATGGACCTGGATATTTAATTGATATTATCCATCTTGGAYGAGCCTACAATGGAAAGTGATCAACATTTTTTGCACGATAKCCCTCAGAATAATATTCTTTTTCAAAATATCAGATGTGTGCTATCAATAACATGAATTAGGGTTTCAAAGCCGAGGGTTGACGCTATGTATTTTTACTTATATTTTTTATTCCAATGTATGGAATAAATGAAAATCYAAGTGGCGTATGTGATCTACCAATATAATATTGGATAATAAGATGGACCCTTGTGTAAAAATAAATAGGTACTCKCTAAACATGGTGGGGGGGAATTGGAAAGAGAACTTATATGAAATTTGTATTAAACTCTAGYAACTAATCGCTCTTGAACATGACACCCTTTCACTCCTTGTGCCAAGGTTGGGAAATACATTTGTCTCTTGTTGATCATATTCTTCCATGAGTCTACACTTCGGTTTGTGATCCCTTTTTGAGTCAATGCTGCCAATACAATTGTCGTGTCATCTGTATGTTCAAGAGAAGTCCATTTGAAAAGAAACCTTTTATAGTGTCGGCCATCCCTGATTCAGTCATACAATAATCCATGATCTATCTACTTTAAATATTTGCACCTGTTTCAATTAATCAATCAGAAAATAATCAACCACAACCTCATTCAATACATGCAATAAAACATCAAACCTTGCAGCCACATAGGATCATCAAGCACTTCAGAATCAACAAATAGTCTAAAAAGAACGTGTTAATTCCATCATACAAATTCCAGTGAAACATCATATAGGTCAATAAGCATCATGAAGACATTTGAAATCATCAGACCGAAAGAAAAATCAACACCCATCAAAGATAGTCATCAATCAAGATAAGAACCCCAACTCCCTCAAGGTAGGAAACAAAATAGCATTAGGCTCTAGCAATAGAGGATTAGGCAATAGGATCAAAATTTTAGTAGGGGGGGCCTTTCCTTTCACTTGTAAAATAAAAAGTAAATAGGGGTTGTTGCGGCCACAACAGACAATTTATTTCCCAGCCCTTCAATGTAGCTGATATAACAATTAAAATKTTGTCCCATTTGACAAAATTCTTTGAAATGTTGAATATATTCAACTTGAAGGAAGCTAAAACTTTAAAATGTTTTGATCCTGAAGGGTTATTTTATGTTCATGTATTGTTAATGAGTTTGTTGACGGGGCTTAAATTTCCTTATGTCAATAGCATGGGCTACCCCCGATAAGAAATCCCAATTAGACCTCTCACCATTTGGAATAGGGAACCCATCTGAATTATGGCATGGTAGTCATTTATGGATATGATGAGGTAGTTCTTTCGGATTCATCGCATCGGTTTTTTATATTTGACGTTTCGAACCAAACCAATGTGGTCCATCATCAGGAAAATTATTATTAGATATGAAGGAAAAATGATAACAAGTGTATATAAATTCATGAAAAGTTTTTTATGAAGAGTCGGCTTATTAAAAATGAAATCAAGAAATATAAAACCTAAAAAATATTATTTATTAATTAATTTCTCGAATGATTCATTATGGTTAGTGTTGGGATCCAATTTTGACTAATTTTCCATCCATCATCTATGTTTAGATTGTTAGGTTGTTTTTCAATTTCGATGGCTTCCCTAAATTTCCTATTGTGATAGTGATCTATCTTGGCAAGAATTTTGGTGTCTTCAATACAAATGTGATGTTTAGTTTTGTCTGAGTGTTCTGCCAAATATGAGGGATGAGTGTGATCATGCTTGATGTCAGCGGCATGTTCTTGAATCCTAATTCTAAAGGAACAACCTAAAAAACCAATGCAATGAATCTAAAATAACTACCTCATCACAACAATGGTCGCAAAAGTCTTAGAACAAAAATTTGTGGATATGTTTTTACCGATTATTTCCCATACTGGATTTGAAGACACATAATGGCACAGCCCTCTGTAGCTCATCTAGCATGGTCGTCCATTGAAGATAACTCCAGCGATTTATTTCCCCAATCGTTCCTTAAATGGGAGTCGACGAGAGGTTTGAGAGTTTGAATAGGCTCGATCTCTCTCTCTGGTTAATACATACTATGGTGGAGGGGACGCTCATCATTTTTTGCTAGCCCTAATACCTTCCACATAGACCTATGTTCCAAACCCTAAAACTTTGCATTATTTTATCAAATAGATTGTTGGTTGCGTGGAACTTTACTTGGACAATGAATTTCGTCTTATGGGTGCACCTTTCAATGTCAAAAAAATTTAGGTCAGATTAGAATTTAAATGTTGACCAATTCAAACAAAAACCTCACTGCGAGTATTCAGTATCATGCAAAATGAAAAGTGACATCCCAGTTTGCAACAAGAAGCAACATTTTCAGAATCCAAAGATGTTGCGACTGGATCAATTTAAATCACTTTAGAGTTGCGACGATCTGTAATAGAGATTTAAAAAAATGGAGGTCATAAKCTTTTGGGCAATGGGATATACATAGTTGTGTGCTTTGGTTATGCCAATATGTTGGAGGTCGTGAKCTTTTGGGATATACATATTTTRSGAAAGAGGAAAAAATGGATGGGGTAGTGTGTAAGCTTGAATTCTTTTCTCCCACGCTCATAAGACTCCAACATTCTTTAAAGAAGACMTTTTTTAAAACCATGTCTTTAGAAAACCTTTCATGAAGATGTTTACACCCCCTTAAAATGAAATCATTCAACAAAACCCCCTTTTAATTATTATTTCATTTTTTAACTTTAAATAATTTAAATAAAAATAAAAAAATATTTAGATTTAAAAACATTGTTTACATAATACAAGTGTTTCAACCAAAGCAACCTCATGTGGGGGGGTCAACAGAAGAGTGCAAACCTTTGCTAACATTGTTGGAGGAAATTTTAAATGTTTGTGACTCTCTCACATGACCTCTAATTGAAGTATCGTGTTTTGCGTGATGAAGAACGCGGAGAGGCACTTCCGACGAGGCCATTAATCGTGTCATTCAAGCATTTCATTTGTCTAACCATCAATGTGGTTGGTTCAGGTGAGAAACCCTAGACGATTTGTTATGGAATTTTCGAGCATCGGATTTCGATTCTATGAGTTGCATTGGAATCGCAATGGTGGATATCATCTCATTGGCTTGTTTCTCGAAATAAAAATTCACTTTGATGGACACCAAAAATTGCGCTCAAGGCATTTTTTAATGAAAGTTCAGGTCCCACATTTGATGCATCTTCACTCAAAATTGATTTTGGAATTTCCTCTGTCATCTGTGATATATAGAGTCTTATTTCATCCATTTACGTTGTAGATATGCGTCAGTAGCATGAAATTATAAATTCACCAAAATAGCCAACTGACATTCATAGTGCTTNATCTTCACTCAAAATTGATTTTGGAATTTCCTCTGTCATCTGTGATATATAGAGTCTTATTTCATCCATTTACGTTGTAGATATGCGTCAGTAGCATGAAATTATAAATTCACCAAAATAGCCAACTGACATTCATAGTGCTTCATACTATTTAGCAGTTGATGTGACTAATTTTCCTTCACGATACATTTCAGAGCCAATGTAAGACCAATCGTCATTGTGGTTAACCCATCTGATTCTAAATGGTGCTTTCACAATCAATGTTTAGTCATAAAATCAAGAAACATAAAATAAACAAGTTGGCACCATGTGCATGAAGAAAGTCGTTGGGGACACCATAAACTTAATTATAAGTGCAATATGGAGTAGGTCAGGCATGGTAGGAAATTAGTGACTAGCAATCTAATTAGGCATGGAGAGCTTAGTCACCTGAAATGTTAGGAGACTAACTGATGACGTGACAAGGATCTGAGCTGGAGGAGAATGAGATAAGCATCAAGACGATGGTGGGCCTTGTTAATTGGGTCAATGTTAGTGAGAGGAACAAGATCATCGTTAATGTACTTGGTGCCAACGAGGGGTTGACATCGTTTTGTTCGCACATTGGCGACAAGAGAGGGAAACTTGTCAATACGTAGTGCATCGACGAAGAAGAGGTGAACCTCGTCGATATGCAGTGTAACAAAGTGAAAGGGAGGGACACTACCAATATGCGATGTATTGGAAAAAGTGAAAGGGAGTTAGTCGTTGAATGGACTGCACGCGGTGAAGGTAATCGTGTGAGCATTAACGATGTTTTGGAGTTGATCACAAGAACTTCTTCGGGGAGAAATTCGTGTGTCAGTGAGGTTTAGTGGAAGAGGGCCAGTGCATTAGCCAAGTTCAAAGGAATATGACTGATGTATTGTCAAAGAAATCATTGGCACACCAATGTGTAGGTGGAAGAAAGGATGTGTCAATCGATACGTTATGTATCAGCATAGGAAGAGGGAACTCTTTGAAGTGTGGATCAATGGGTCGAAGTGATATGAAGAGAAACTAGAAATGGTGAAGTGGGAAGAGCAGGAGGAAGACTTAGGCTTGGCCATTCGCACGAGAGAGAATGTGAGGTTTCTGGTAGGAATATTTGGAAGGGGGGGCAATTTCTTGTCTTAGATAGATGCTAAGAGAAGAAAATTGGGAGGTTGTTTTGCATGTGCAACAAAGGTATAACAATATTTTCATAAGGATCTCAAAAGGAACTAATGACAATGACCCAAACAACTCCAAAAAGAAATAAAAAAAAAGATGTAATGATTATTTGGCCATTGAATTCATCTCAAATACTCAAACTCAACAAAACATAACAAAAAAAAGAGGGAAAAGTGCAACTAACGTTGACCACTAAATTTGATAGCACCAATGTATCTAACTGGGTGGTGTTACAAAACGCTGAAATTCAATAGATAACAAAAAAGTTGTCCCGAGAGGGGCCAACTAATTTTGAAGAAAAATATTTAACACTACATAATTCCCAATACAACAAGGAGGAGGGAAAGCTGCAAATAGAGAAGGTTCACATAAAAATAAGAAGATAACCCAAAAATGGAACTCTGAAGTTGATGTTTCAGGAGTTAGACCTTCTAAACTTCTAAAATTACACATTACCATTGGAGACTCTCTAGCTCACTCAATTTCAGAGCAAGATCTAGAAAATATTTTATTGAATAAAAGAATAAGTGAACTAGAGGATTCCTTAAGTCTTATACCTCTATTCGCATAACCATTGGCCATTGTTGTTCCAGACCCGATGCTGCAAGACACACCAGGCACATCAGCCTGAGTAAAGAAGGTTGTTAAATCGTTAAGCGGGATAAGAATGTATGTCGCGAATAACATCAATAAGAAAATCAATATCATTTCAGTGACTTAGGAGGTCAGCAATAATCCGAGGAATTTGTCACAATGAATCACTTCTTTTGTGGAGTATTTGCAAAAGGATTTGGAAAATGATGAATTATTTTATAAAATTAGTACTTTTGTGTCGCGAGTATTAGGTTTAAGTGATTTTAATAGAAAGAAACATGATTTGTCTTCAAATCCCAAAATAAAAACAAGTGAAATAAGCATGGTTGGCAAGAATACAAATGTTGTGAGCCTCAATTTCCAATTGTAAAAATATTAATGATAAAAGAAGTGACTCATTTTTCAAATCACTTGAAATAGTTAAATATCGTAAGGGCCTATAATTAATAAAATATTACATGCTTATAACCAAGGAGAAATTAGAGATAGAATTGAACATGGTTAAAGCTTCATGGGGTAGTGAGTTTGAAAACCTCACTAACTTTCCAGAGGAAGAAATCAAATGATGGTTAGTTATTTTTGTAAATGATAACGAAGACCATATGGCATCAATTTAACAATTGCACTCTGAATTTAGAGCAACGGAAGATGAAACATTCTTGCTCTAGGTAAAGCGGGAAATCACAATTCCACCAATGAAGTTTTACATCCAAGATTGGATCAAGAGATCGTTAACACAAATAAATAATTTTGAGTAACTACCAAGAAGCGGTTAATCCATAAAAGTTTGAGATCCATTTGTGTGTGTGTGTGTGTGTGTGTGTGAAGACACATAGAGAAATAGGAGAGATCCATCCATCAGTCACGTAGGATCATTTTTTAGTCATTTGGATTTTCAATAAATGAAGATTATCAATTGAATGAATTCTTTTGAATGTCTTTCTACATAATAAAATATTTCCAATGCAATAATCATAATATGTCTTTGTACATATCATGCACCCCACTAAATACAAATTTTTCATGTTTTTATTCATTGACAAGTATGGATTTTTTTCTCTAATGCACTTGTAGCTTGCACCTTTCAAACAATTAGTTTTACAACATTCACTTGAAATCAAACCACTAATAGAACTTGAGTTTATGAACAATTATTTTCTAGACCTTATACAACTAGAATGATTTGGATTGATATAAAAATGTCTAGTCCTATACCCGGTCCTAGTGGTAGATGCAATGCTTCTTTGTATTGTCCCCATTGTGTTTATGGGAATATCATCATCTTCGCTAGCATGAATATCCCCATCACTAGGATGAATATCATCCTCGCTATAATCATACTCAACATTGTTAGGAAACTCAATAAGAGAATGCCAATCACCTCGAATTGTTGTGATGACTTGGAACGTGAATTTCATTCCTAGACCCATCATCATCTTCATAGTTAATATCATCACTAAGAGGAATATCAAACTCAATATAAAAATGGTTACCACCCTCACCGATGTCATTGGATTTTCCATGAAGGTCTTCACCTGGAGGAAAATCACCATCATCGTGAATATTATCGATGCCATTGAATTATCTAGTTCAAAGAAATTTTTCATCATCAATAACATCATTATAGGTTCCTTTGAAATCTTCACTCAGAGGAAAATCATCATCATCATTATTGGTGCCTTTAAAATCTTCACTTGGGGGAAATCATCATCATCATTAGTGGTGCCTTTAAATTCTCCACATGGAGGAAAGTATCCATAATCATCATAATCATCATGCTTGCCTTTAAAATCCCCACTTGGAGGAAAATTTTCATCATCCCCACCGATTCTTTTAACATCCTCACTTGGAGGAAAATATTCATCATCTCCACCAATGCCTTTAAAATCACCACTTAGAGGAAAATCTTCATCATCCTTATTAGTGCCTCGAATATCCTCACTTGGAGGAAAATCTTTAATATTTTCATTGGCACCTTTAAATTCTCCATTTGGATGAAAATTTTCATCATTATTAATATCATCATCATTTGAAACATCCTCATCTTTCTCCTCTTCGCTCATTCTACCATTGAAATTTGCATTGCTACTTCCATTAAAGTTATCACTATGAGGAAGTTATCAACCCAATCATTTAAACTTTCATTAAAATTATCACTTGGAGGTAGATTTTGAGTATTGTCAACAACATTGATGTTATCATTAAACTATCGAGAAGAATGATCGACATCATATTATTCCCCTCCATGAGCAATGCCTTGAAAACCCTTGGAATTAAGAAGTTCTTCATCAACATGTTGAATTGCATTGTTTGCACTATAATCGAACTCTTCATTGGGGAGGAAATATAACTCTTCATTAAAATTGAAGGTATTTCCATAATACTCACAAGTGCCAAAATAAGAGGTATGTCAGCTACATGCTGATGTTTCAGAAACAGAAACCTCACTACCGGATGTATCTTTGACTTATCACTAAAAACATAAAATGGTACAACTTTCCACCTTAAAATTGAAGGTATTTCCATAATAATCACAAGTGCCAAAATAAGAGGTATGTCAACTACATGTTGATGTTTCAAAAACAGAAACCTCACTACCGGATGTATCTTTGACTTCTCACTAAAAACATAAAATGGTACAACTTTCCACCTTTCTAGCAATCTTATAACTTGGAGAATGAAATTTTCCCTCCAATTTGCCTTCAAAAATTATATAAGTTTTTAAGAATGCAATTTTTTTTACAGTTATTCATATTGTAGTAATATTTTTGGATAAAACTATGTTAGTGTTTTCAAAACTCTGATAGAGTTAAATCCAAAAAAAGAAAATATTTTATTATTTTTACTTTTGGTTTATTAGGTAGTTAATTTTTTATTTATCCCACAATCTCTAAACTTAAAAATGTCAAACCTAATATTTGTTATATAAATAATCTTCTTTTATATTCTTCACTCTACATCGAATCTTAGGGAACATTGATTAAAGCATTTGAAGCATTTTAAAAGGAAGTTTCAAAATCACCAAGGAGACATTCAATGGGGGAGATTCTAACACATTAAATGTTAATAATTTTTTAAAATTTTATAATTTATATTTTTTTTTATAAGAACAAACCCAAAAATTTATAGTTTTTTAATATTTTTGGTGAACAAATTAAACTTTTTTTTCTATTTTGAAAAATATTTTTCAAAGAAAAAAGAGGGAAACAAAAAGAGCTAAAAAAAAAACATTAAACAAATTTTTAAAAATGAAAGGAAATAAGGGGATATATGTTACAAGATATATGTTTGGTGTTGGTCACAAAGATTGTTTATGTACTTGTGAAATAAGCTGACATATCTCAGGATTAGATATGGCTTCAAAATGAGCAATTATAACATACATGAATCTTTTATACAACTCTCTGCATCTATTGTGCAAGACAATGAAAGAAGCCATGTAAGTTTGTTTATTCTTATTTATGTTTTTGTATATTATTATAAGTATCATAATATTTTTTCTAACATGTTTAACACCAAAATATTTATTTATTTATTATAAGGTGTGCAATGCCACTTTCACATATGTTGACGAGGATTTATACTATGGGGGAAGATATCATGGATGTTATTAATATCTTTCATATTGTCCAGGTACAACTAA
>SNQJ01S0243515.1:13336-24638 GCA_010110895.2 Picea sitchensis
TGGTACATTGGTTAAACACTTGATATGAGCTGTTACAATACATTGGCGCATGGTTAATATTTGATTTTGGTTTCAATTTGAATGATTTATGGTTTAAAACTTTGGCACAATGTTGATTGCGCGTTGGATTATACACTCACCATCGTTTTCATTGGTCGGCCAATTGATATGACTATTGAACTATGCTATAATGGGTTGAAATACTATGTAAATCGGTGGTTGTACTTTGGAAATTACTATTTTGCATGGCAGAGATAAGCTCCACCACCTTTGCATGATGGAATTTATTCCTATCCCTTTTTCCCGTTCACTTCTGTTAGCTCGGGTAGCTCTGCTCCTGTGTGTGTTATGATCCAAACCCTCGATTTACCATGTGCTCGGCTCCATGGCACCAGTCGTGTGAATCGAGCCAAATGGAAACCAAGCTTTGTTAATGTTTGACAATGGCCGCAAAGACTTGGAGGATAACGGATGGCTCACCTTCGTGCAACGTTTTGACGGTTTTAACCTAGCTGTGGCGCAACACTTTGCCGTGAATTTCAATGGCTATAGAGCCAAGGTGGGAGACATCCAGTTGGAAATTGACGAGGAATTTATCAGTTCTGCTACAGGGCTACCCTCCTCGGGACAACATTGGTTCAAAAATTGAAAGGTCGAGGAGGTGCCATGGACACTGTTGTTCCTCTTGCACAAAGTCACCTCTTGTGACAGAGGTATGCCCATCTCTGCACTTAAACCATGATGGCACGATACTTTAATGGTAGTCAAACAGTTCGTCACCTATAAAGGTCGATACAGACTCATTTTCCTCTACCACCTGCGTTTGCTAATGAATTTTATGGGATACTCGTTGAATATGCCCTTTTACTTTCATCGCAGCCTATATAAAATGTTGAAAAGGTTCAAAAGGAAGAAGGCTGACAGTAGCCTGTTCCACCATGGGCTTATTAAGCTTATCATTGTTTATGATTTGAGTTTGCATGGTGATAGTTGGAGAGCTTTCATAGCTCGGAATGGTTTTGATGACACAAACCCTGTCCAGGTTGACAAACCTGTGGTAAGTGAAACCTATGTTCAGCCATCCGTGCCCTTACATATCTTATTACCCTCTCCTAAGCCTACGGTCGACCCTCCTATTGACTTACCATACATTGGAACCGAGAAGACCGATACTATTAAGAGACCTGTGAGAAAAAATCCCAAGGAAAACCCTACTGCTAATGCCAAGGGTAAAAAGAACGCTCAGATGATTTCAAGGATGGCTAGAAACAAACCTAAACCCTCTGCTGAGCCAAAGCCTATAATCCTTAGTGAGGATTCTGATTCTGATGTAGAACGGTTTTTAGCCGATGAGTATCCTTATTCACAGGGTTTATGCCCCGAACCACCTTACGATTTCATGACGAGTCTTCCTCCCTGCCTAAGAAATGATCCTAGCTACCCTGGTATTAAATTGCCTAACGAAACCCTCAGCCATATGTCCAAACCCTCGCCTGGTCTTCCAAACCCCACACAGTCGTCCCGTTACCAATGCGATTTATGGTTGGAACGATACTACATTGATGTTCCCATACTCCAATTGAAAATTCAATCACTGGAAAGTCTAATTGAGGTATTGAACAGCCAACGAGACCAACTCCAAGCAATTGATAAGAAACAGAAGACAACAGGCTCCATCCTTTTCAAAAACGTTGAATCGGCTACTGCATTTATCAACTCCAAATTGGCATGATCAAGCCGTCTCATCGTTGTACAAGTATGATTTTTTATATTGTTTTATTTTGTGAGTGACCATGAGTAATATCGTGATTGAAATTCGGTGTTCAAATAGCTCTGTTATACTTCAAATAGCTCTGTTTATATTTCATAATGTGTTCATCCTGTATATTGTGTTACTTTGCTAAAAATAAAAAGAAATTTCGATTTGATATATGATTTGATCATTCCCAGTATAGCTATCGATAGATTTTGATTGGATTTAAATGGTTTTCGTTTGGATTTGATTGATTGGTTTGCCTGATTGAGTTAATGAAACTGATAGTTCACTTTCAATTGAAATTTTTTTGTGTCTACTCTGAACAGAAAATTTCTCATGCTCAATTTAGAATACGATCATGTTTGGATTTGATTTCGTTATGGCTCACATGATGCGATTGGTAACCGATTTCAATAAGTTGGTTGTTACGATATGTTGTGTCATATAATTTTCCAAATTGGGAATATCACTCTATTTAATTTAATTTGGGAAAAAACGATTCTGTTTTTATAAAAACAATGCTCATTTAAGTCTGTGCAAGTGCACCCGAATCGTGGAATGATTTTGAGTCATAACAACTATGTGAAAACCTTACCTGTTCGATTCGCTATTATTCTGAGTTGGCAAGATTATTTGATGAGTTGGATTCCGATTATAATTGATTCTCTATTTGATTTTAAATTTGTAAAACAAATTGGTCAAACCCAATTATAATTCGTTTGATTGGAATGATTTTGATCGAAGTCAATCGATCTTGTTGGCCCAATTTGCAATAACAAATTACGAATTCTATTGCCAATCAATCGAGCCTGTTATGATTTTATTTGAATTGATTTTCACACCAAGTTTGAATTGATCTATTCGTGGCATGAATTGTTTGCTGTGTCAACACAGTTATAACGATTTGAAAAATATATTGTCGAATTCATATTTCCTGTTGACAAGGCAACGTAACAGTTGCTTGCCATTTGTTTTGATTATAATCATTTAATTGATATCAAAACGATTTCACAAGCTGTTGGATTCGATTGGTTATGAAACGATTGCATTACTGTGCCATATAATTTGTCACCCGACTTTGTGGTAACGGACAAAACAGAGTATGCATATCTCTGTAGTCATTTAATTGATTTGGATCCTGTTTGATTTCGAATGGTATAACAAACTCAAAATTAAATTATTCGTTTTCAAATGGCTATTGGATGTCAATTAAATGGAATTCTTTAAAATATTTTCAATTAATTTCAATGTTGATTTTGTATCTTATTTTAGACCAGCTACAGAATCAGAGGATTTTGTAGCTAGTCTATAGAATTAAATTTTTATCATTTTATTAATAAAAGATCCTTCTAACTTGTTCATTTTTGGTCCTTTTCAGGTAAATTTGAAATTGCATGGGACATGTTGGACAGGCTAGGGGATATTTGTGTGTTTTATTTTTATTGTAGTTTCCTAGTTTAGTTGAACTTGGGATAATTTCCCAGATTTTTGTAAACAGTTTTGATAACTTCCACAGGGAGGTTTTACCCTGTGGAAAAACTTATAAATACTTATTATTTTTGTAATAAGGGGTATCCTCACTTGTGGGAGAACCAAGCTATGCATTTTTAATACAAACTGAGACAGAAGTTGATGTTCTGCTACAACTTTCTCTTTCATAATATCGATCTTTTGTTTCATGTTTATCTTTATCAATTTGTATTTGATTAGTGACTACTTTAGCTATCACAGTCTTCTGCAAAATGATATGATTGAATTAATGTGATACAAGCCTGATTTCTTTCACTAATTTAAAGAATACAACAATTACTTAGTTCATATAATGAATGACAGATTTCTCTTCTTCGTCAATTGAACTATCATGTATAAGTCTTTACATACAGGTTTATCTAATTGTAGAGATTTATAAATTATAAGATTGTTGTTATTTTTTATGTCTTGTTTGTCCTGTAATCAAACTTAAGGAGCATTGTAGCTATCGTTTACGAGAATCTTCTGGATGATTCAGAGCGGGTTTCCTCCCTCTGATTTGCTTAAACAGTCATCATACACAGGACAAATCTGGAGCGTTTCCAGGCCAGTTTGTTGTTTATTTGTTTAGTATATTTATTAGTAGTTTAGTTAGATATATGTGTAATTAGAATTAGTATATTAGTTGTTTAGTTTTAGTTAGTTTTATTTCTTGTTCATAAAATCATAAAATCAACAAAAAATATCTTTCTCTGTCTTAGGGCAGAATGTAAATGAGTTTTTCAGGTTTTATTTAAATCTGTAAATTGTAGATATTGTACATTTTGTGAATAAGTTATGTATATGTTAGTAGATAGTAAGTTAATTAGTTAGAGTTAGTATAGCAGTAGTTAGTAGATTGTATTATAGAATAGTTAGATTAGTTTAATTTGTTTTAATAATTGTTAGTTAGTTTAGTTTGTTTTATTTAGTTTTAGTTAGATTAGTTAGTTTAGATTAGTTTTCTTTTTGTTTTATTAGGACCTTAGATCGGCTAATGGAGCCTATAAAACCGTCAGGGTGGTTCATTCCAAATGGCTTGGGTTATTAGATAACCCCAGACCGGTTCCACTCTCTCAGTTGATGGACGGTCATTTTCGCCTGTCAAAAAATGGCGCTAGAAGGAGGGCCTGAACTTAATTAATGGCACGAGGCAGTCGCAAGAGTCCTCCACCCCCTAATCGCTCACCCATAGTGACTAGAAGCTGTTCACACAATAATATTCCCCTTCAAACAACAACTACTTCAACTGACGATCCACAGATCACAGTTGAGCCAGCAACCCCTAATCCTATAGGTGGTGACATACAAGATATTTTCCGTCAATCTCTTATTAAAACACATAGTGCCTTGGTCCGTTTGAGGCAACTGAACCATCCGTGGGGTCAACCTTTGGACTTATCTGATACAGAGAACAATTACGTGACACTAATCCTACTGTGAATCCTACAGATCCAATTTCAAATCCTACTGCAGGAGGATCTGGGATACCCCCTTCACCACCTCCATCATATCCTTACTCTTCTGGAGGAGATTCCTCTGACGAAGGAAATTCCCCTTCTCATCCTTCCACACCCACTACCCCAATGGAAAATCAGAACAACCCTGCTAGACCTTGGTTTGATCAAGATGAAGTAGTTGTACCTGGTGATCAACATCCTCTACCTAAGCACCCAGAGAAATGGCTTCCCAAGTTTGATCCTGACTCAAAGAAGACAACTGAAGATCACATTAAAAATTTTATGTTAGCCATTAGACTCCACAATGTAGAACATGAATACGTCGTCTATAGGTTGTTCCCTTATATCTTCGAGGGCAATGCATCCACATGGTACTTTTCCCAACAACCCCATACCATCGTGTCTTGGGAAAATTTTGAGTCATGCTTTTTGGAAAAATTGGGAGACGGTAAACCTCCAGAAGTCCTAGTCATTGACCTTTCTAACTTAAGAATGAACCCAAAAGAAAAAGTTAAATACTTTAATCAGATATTCTTAACACTTAAAAACCGAATCCCTACAGATTCCATGCCTGTTGAGAGTCTTATAATAGCTTACTACACTAAATCTTTGCATCAGAGTATAGCTATATGGGTTAAACGATCTAAGAAAGCCACGTTGCTAGAAGCCTTCGAGGAGGCCAGCCAAATTGAAAAATACATACTTAGTCTTAAAGACTCTTCTAGCAACGAAACAGAGACTAGTTCTTCTTCCAAAAAGAAGATTGAAATACTCCCCAGACCTACTCAAAGTAAAACACAACCTAAAAAATCTGATTTGGAAAACCTAACTAAAGTTGTTCAGAAACTGTCAAATCAAGTTATAGAATTGAAAAGGTTGACCGAAGAAGCTTCCTCTAGCAAAGGACCTTACAAACCCCCGTTCCAGAAGCCTTTTCCCACCAACCGACCTAACCCAACCACCGAAGGCCTAAATCTAGAAAGCTTTCAATGTTCCCTTCAAACAATTCTAGAAGCCCAAGATAACTTGATGCCTCCTGAGATTCCTGAGGAGGTAGTTGAAGAAGAGACAGTCCAAGAAGAAGAGTCTTCTCCAAACATTTTTGGACACTTCTCGGATAGCATCTTTCAAGCTAATTTCGAGACAGTTCATCCTTATAACACTAGGAGTAAGACAGCAAATAAACCTTCTACTGAAAACACTACAACTTCGCCTCCAAAGAAATCTAAATCAGTTGACACTAAACAGAGTAATGTGAACCCCAACTTAGATTATGATGTTGTTGAAGATCTTAAAAAGTTAAGGGATAACATTTCTATTTATGAGTTATTGAAGTTTCTGTTTTTGTTACAAAAAATGTTGCAAAATATTTCTAAGAATGGAAAAAATGGTAATTCTAATGGTAACAAGGTTGTGCAAAACAAAGTCCCTCAGAAGAATTCCACTAAAAATAATCTTGATCCTCAAGATAAAGGAAGCCTTCTTGTAAGTAATGTAAACAATGTAAATAATGTAGATAAAGTAGCCTTAGAAACTGCGAGTAAAAATCCACAAGCTATGACTCTTAGTACTCACAAGAATGTACCTCCTTTCCTATTAACCTTTGATATATTTAATAGAAACGTGCACAATTGTATGGTGGACTCAGGGGCTTCATCCAATGTGATGCCTTGGTCTGTTTTCCAGAAGATTAACGCTGAAGTAGAACCCTCGACTTTAAAAATCATACAACTTGATCAAACCAATGTTAAAGTTATAGGTGAACTAAAGAATGTACTTATCAGATTATCATCTAACCCCAAGGTTCATCAAAGTATTGATATAATTGTTGTGGATATTCCAGAAGTGTATGGTCTATTTTTAAGCAGGGACTGGTCGGAGCAACTACATGGTTACTTCGCGATAGACTGGTCTCACTTATGGCTTCCAGAGAACGACAAGCCCAACAAAATCAGGGTGAATCGTGAACGCTACCTTAAGTTCACGATCACATATTTGAACGATCCTAATGAACCATTCACACCTTCTGTTGATTCACCTGAAGTACAAGGGATGGACACCTTCTTCGGCAACTTCATGGCTGAGGCTTCACCTATCATCAATCCAGAACAACAGTCCAAGATTGCAGTGTACACACAGCCAACCGCTTCCATGCAGCGTTCTCATGTACCCAATGGAAATCCAATCTGGTCTCTGTATTTCGATGAGTCAAAGTCCAAAGAAGGAGCTGGAGCAGGCTACATCATTATCAATCTGGAAGGTAACAAAAAATTGATAGCATGTAGGTTGGAATTTGAATGTACTAATAATATTGCAGAATATGAGGCTTTACTGCAAGGTCTAAGAAAAGCCCTGGATATGAACATTCAAAACCTGGTTGTTTTTGGCGACTCTGAAATAGTGGTTAGACAGGTAAGAAATTCTATCCACTGTCTTTCTCCGCATNTAGCTAATGTAGCTTCTAAACTTCTTCCTGCAGAAGGCTTGTCCCCAGACGCATTCTCCGTCGAGTTGTTGTTTCGACCATCCATTCCTGACAACATCATGAATGGGAGAGTCTTTGACGATGATCAACAGATCATCAACTTTCTGCACATGGAAGAAGCCTTTCAAGGCAGTGGTAGACGAACACACGCACGACGACAATTTTCACGATTTTACGGTAATACCTGATAGGAAAACTCCTGAAGATCTATCGGATATCGTAAACTTGATCCCAAAATCTGTAGTCATATTAGAGAAGTTTTATGATTTTGAAGATAAATTTAAAAAGACAGTCAACTGTAAAACCAATAGTTCCTCATTATCTTACGAAAAAGTGAACTTAGGAACTAATGAAAATCCTCAGTGCATTAACTTAGGCTTGGGATGTTCTCAACAAGAAAAAGCTGCATTTGTTAGATTATTTAAAGAATTTAAGGATGTCTTTGCATGGACATATGATGATCTTAAGACTTTCGACCCTAATATCATACAGCATGTCATCCCGATGAAGCCCCAAACCTTACCCTTTCAACAAAAACTGAGGAAAATGCACCCTAAGCTGGAACCGACCGTCCAAAAAGAATTGAATAAACTCCTAAATGCTAAAATAAGTTTTCCTGTTAGGTACACTTAGTGGGTTTCTAACCTTGTTCCAGTCCGGAAGAAAAATGGGGAAATCTGACTTTGCGTCGATTTCCAAAACCTCAATAGAGCGTCTGACAAAGATAACTATCCTGTCCCGCCCATGGAACAAATCCTTCAACACGTATTTGGTTCCGAGACGCTATCCTTATTGGATGGTTTCTCTGGATACAACCAAGTCCTGATGTCTCCACCAGACCAACTAAAAACTACCTTTCGTACCCCGTGGGGCACTTATGATTATCGCAAAATGCCTTTTGGATTAATTAATTCCGGTGCCACTTTTCAGAGAGCAATGGACATTTCTTTCCGAGGATTAATTAATCAGTCCATTGTAGTTTACCTAGATGATGTGACTATATTTTCTAAAAACAAAAACGATCATCTAGCTCACTTACGAGCTGTCCTACTGCGATGTCGTAAGTACGACATCTCCCTCAATCCTAAAAATTCTATCTTTGTAGTAGAACAGGGTAAACTACTAGGATTCATTATGTCTAGCGAAGGAATGATTATTGACCCTGAGAGGACTCAACTCATCGCAAAAATTCCCCCTCCTACATCCAAAAAATCTGTGCAGTCTTTCTTAGGCCAGATTAACTTTGTGAGAAGATTTGTCCCCAGCTTCTCCAAAATGGTCAGACCCTTGCAGAATTTGATTAAGAAAGACACCCAATATCACTGGGGATCCCTAGAAAACCAAGATTTTAATGCAATAAATAAGGCCATAATAGACGCCCCGTCTCTCATGAGCCCATATTTTTCTCAAGACTTTACACTCTACACTTTTGCTTCTGACCGTTCCTATGACGTCGTCCTAACTCAGAAGAATGTCGAGAACCACGAAGTACCCATTGCCTTTATGAGCTATGCTTTCAAAGGCACCGAAATTAATTACCCAACGGTAGATTGGCAAGCCTACACTGTTTTCAAAGCAGTTAAGCACTTCCGGTCCTATCTTTTGAAGTCAAGGATGAAAGTCATTGTCCCCTACCCAGCCGTAAGGAACTTGTTAGTGCAGAAGGAACTAGGAGAAAAGAGATCCAACTGGGTCACCCCCTTGCAAGAGTATGACTTGGAAATCACCCCAGCTCAGATTGTGAGAGGCCAAGGGTTATGCAAGTTAGTTGTTGATTCAGCAGCAGAACAGCAAGAAGAAAGTGATACGCCAAACCTAGGACAAAGCGATCAAAGTCTAATCTATTGCGCACAAAACCTTGTTAGTCCTTGGTACAACGATATAAGATTCTGTCTTGAACATGGATTAGCTCCCCGTCACCTTGACCCCACCAAAATAAGGGCGTTGAGACTAAAGTCTTCCTCCTTTCATCTGGTTAATGGTATCCTGTTTTGTCATAATTCTGATGGCATGCTGATGCGTTGTCTTGAAAAAGACAAAGCAGAGAAAGTCTTTCTAGAGTTGCATGCAGGAGAATCTAGTGGTCACTTTGGTGGTGACACCACGGCTCATAAAGTTCTAAGAGCTAGTTATTACTGGCCCACTCTTTTTAGATATGCCCATGCCTTGTGTCGTAAATGTATCATCTGTCAGAAAGCATCAGGGCGGTTGCAAAAACCAGCCTTTCCTTTGCAGCTCGTTTCAGTAGATTCTCCTTTTCAGCAGTGGGGCCTTGATATCATAGGTCCAATCAACCCCCCATCTGCACAACAACACAAGTTTATTGTGACAGCCACAGATTACTTTACACGATGGTCTGAAGCTGCTGCGCTAAGAACTGTCAACACCAGTCAGGTAATTGCCTTTCTAAATTCAAATATTATCACTCGTTACAGTATCCCTAACTGTTTAGTTTTCGATAATGATTCTTACTTTTCCTCTCTTGAGATGACCGAGTTAGATTTGGAAAAAGGAATTAAGCTGAAGTATTCTACTAGTTATTACCCTCAGGGCAACGGATTGGCGGAACCAACAAACAAGAACTTGATCAAAATTATCAAGAGAACTGTAGTTGAAAATCACAAAAGTTAGCACAATGCTCTGCTGAACGCGTTGTGGGATGATAGGGTAACACCAAAAGCTGTTGTAGGTAACTCCCCCTTTTTTCTCGTTTATGGCAGAGAAGCAATTCTTCCACCTCACATTCTTCTTCCTTCACTACAATTGTCACAGAAAGTTCAAGAAGAATATTGTCCCCCTCTAGAAAACCGAATTAACGCTTTGATGAAGCTGGAAGAGGTAAGAGCCCAAGCTAAACGTAAGTTAGATCAACATCAACAACTGGTTAAAAGCTGGTTCGATTCTAACTCTACTTTTGATAGGAATTTTGAAGTAGGTGATCTCGTCTTAAAGTGGGACAAACCACACGAGGGAAAGGGAGAGCACACGAAATTTCAAAACTTATGGCTTGGACCATTTTCAATTGCTGAAAAGTTGGGTCCCAGTTCTTTTCGATTACAGAATCTTGAAGGGTAGCTTGACACCTACCCGGTGAATGGCCAAGCCCTGAAGAGATACTTTGCCTGATAACTACCCTTGTATATTATGTATATATTTTTCTTTTGTTTTCTTTTTCGTTTGCTTTCTGTTTTTTATTTTGATTTCAATCTATCAGTTTATGTTTTCTTTGAAAACACACATACCTGTACACTGAACTATTCAGAAAAAGGCAATAGAACTTTTCTTCGCTGAAATAACTTCTGAAAAATTTGTACAAACATCAATGGCATATTTTTGAAATCAATATCTGAGTTGGAAAAAGTCTGTTGTTTGAAAGAAGCTGACTGATTTCGATCTCTGAGTAAAGTTCATCATGATCATCCATTATCTTTTTATGCTGTCCCTATTCCATAAAGGAATGACTCAGAAGATGTCTCCCTGTCTGAGGAAGTTGTTTTTGTAAATAAAACACCTCTGAATCTAGATAAAGGACAGTTCTAAAAAATTCTGATGAGGTCTGAAAAAATATGTTAAAATATCATGATTTTCAGCGTCACTCCACTCAGCTACATATCTATGAAAAACAAAATAAAAAAATATTAAGAAGAGTTGTGGGAAGTGAGTGTAAACCCGCCGAGATACTGAACAGGTCAGCTGGCAGCGGGTAAATGCATGCATGGCACCAAGAAAACTTCGTCGGGGTACTGAACAGGCCTACTGGCAGCGCAACAATGTCGGGTATATGAAAATTTGCAAAAAAGGAACCTCTTTAATGTCCTTTATTCTGACCCAGAACTTCTTGGCAGGATACATATGTCAGAGTGGGTTAAATGGAAACCCTGTCGAGGCTATGGACGCCTGCTGGCAGCAGTGGCTATGCGAACAATATTGGAGATTTTATCTTTAATATCGTGACTTGCTGGTCTTAAGACTATTATATGTTTTCATCTTTTGAAACACTGCTGGAATGATTGGTTAATGATGATTGTTGGGACCACATATTGTACCTTTTTGCTCATACTTTTTGCCATTGTTATACCCTTCATCACCTGT
>SNQJ01S0243517.1:0-11804 GCA_010110895.2 Picea sitchensis
CAACATCCCTTTCCCATTACTTTAACCCAAAACCCTGAAAGAGGCCCAAAAGTGGACCGAGATCCCATGATCTTTGCTTCTCTTGGCGCTCCTTCTTCGACTAGCTGTCGAAGTCCCAAAATAGGTCAACATGACCAAGGTTACCCCAAAATTTGGTCAAGGGCCAACAGGCCCCCAACACTCACCTGTGACTCGTCCCGAGTCACTTTGGTCTACGCAATTCTATGTCAAAAGCCTCGAGCTTGGCTCGAGCTTCTTCGACCTACTACTTCATTGTGGCCTCCTGCTGGGTGAATGCCAGGATCACTGTGTCGTTTACTGGTCCTTCCAGACGCTGTTCTACAGTGATGACAACTTTCTCAAGCTCTTCTCCCTGGCTTTCAATCTCAGAAAATAGCATGCATGCCTTGTCTTTCACCGGTTGGATTCATTGGGTGATTTCCATCACTTTTCTCTGGATCATATGTATCTACTGCTAAGTTGTGCATTGTTCATGAGATCTTTTCATTCTACCCACTGCAGACAAGGCTTTCAGTTGTGCCTGTAATGTATCTGCATGTTGCTTTGCTTCCTGGAGCTGCGACTCTAGTGCCCGTAACTCCAGATTCTCTGTAAGGTTCTCATAAGTCTGGGCACTCTTGTTACTGAGCTAATTTCACTCCAAGGAAAGAGCTTTCAATCATTCAACTACACTGCGAGAAGTTGCTTCTCGTTGGTCTCTTATCTCCTAAGGGGTATCGGGCACAACACGGAGTTCTAGATTGGCAATGCATTGTTGAAGCTTCTGTATAACTTCTTCAAGCTGTGCCACCTATTGTGGAACTCTCTCTTCAGCCTGTACTTCGATAACAGTCACAGAGTGGAGTGCTCTATTGACTAATTCCTTGACATCAAGCTACTCTGCGAGAAACTGTTCCTTGTTGTGTTGTAGCTCTTCTTTCTTTTTGTCCCATTGTCCTTGAAGAGCAATTTTTTCTCATTCGGTAGCATTGCACTGCTCAACAAGTATTCCATGTACATGTGTCAAAGCCTGGGTGGCTTGTGCTATGTCGTCTTGAGCTTATTGAAGGCGAGCTTCGACCATATCAACAATCTGGTGAAGTTGAGTTGGCTCATCTCCTGGTTTTACTGTCCCTGTTGTCAGAGGCGCAATGGGGACTGTGCATCTAGACTGGAGTGTCTGCTACACTCCTTGGAGTTCAATCTCTATATGGTTATACATCTGCTCCTGCTTCGCCTCTTGCTTCTCTATTATCTCCTTTGAAGCATCATTTACCACAGCAATGATGAAATCAAAGTCATCCAACATGAGGGTAGTTCGCATCTTGGTTACCGGGGTTCTAGGTTTCTTTTGGGAGGAAGATTTCAGAGGTGAGACCTTCCTTTTCTTCGACGAGTCTTCTTCATCCCTAGGCAGTGGTACTTCTCCTTTCTGTTGTTCAATTTCTGTGCCTTCTATATCTTCGCCATCACCTCCTTCGTCTGGTGTGATAGAAGCAGTCCTTACAGATGCACTGTATACTTCGTGAACCTCTTCAGGCTTCTTCGTTTTCCTTGGTCCTGATGTATCCGGTACAGTCTCTGGGCTATCAATATCGGACAGCTCTATGGGGTTTGCTCGAATGAGAAGGTCGGCTGACCAATCCTTGGTGATCTCTTCGATGTCTTCCTCAGTCAACTTGTAATAAGACTGCAACTATTGATTGCGTTCATCATCTCACGTTGTTATATAAATGAAGTGGTGATCCACGTTGAATTTCCTTAAGGGTCTAAATCTATGGAGTGTGTTTGGGGTAATGTGAGGCATATCCTAGATGGCGGTCTTCAGTTGGTTGTAGTAAACGTGGCAGATGACATTCGACTTCCATTGCTTGCTCATATCCATCGAGTACCACAGGGTATTGAACCTCGCAGCTAAAGGTTCAAATGGCTCGGTCTCTAAGAAAGTGGCACCCTCCAACATCTCCCATGCTTGTTGTGGTGGGAAATCCCCCTACGGACTAACATTTAGGGTTATATTATGCATGCAGATAAGACCAAAAGAATCCTACTTTCTACCATCGTCCCAGACCTAATCCCCATTTCTTTTAAGTAAATACATGGTTAAACGAACATACCTTGTTCAGGACGTTCGATATCAATCCTTCTTCACGCTTGATCGCTTGTTAGCAACTATCCTCTCAAGATTGACCTGCGTATAAAACAAGCAACAAACTCTACATGCATTTTTTCTACAGATTAATGGGTTAGGGATTCAAACATATATTCACTAAACTATGATGAACTCATATAGTGGAACGGGAAAAGCATTTCTTTATTATTAACTTTAATGAATCAACTTACAATGTCGAAACCGCCCACCGCTCCGCGAACCTGATCCTGGGCTCCTCTTCAAATGTCCTCCAACTTCTTTTCTTTGTATCTCTCTTTGCACAAGGATGGCTAAAGGGTTGGTACAATGGGAATGTGCAATTGGGTAGAGTTTCTTTACTATTATTCTCCTCTTCCAAATGGGACCCCTAACCCTTATTTTATAGGCTAGAAGAAGCTAGGTATTTGGACGAACCCTCGGCCATGCATGGCTGGGAGTTTCAGTTGACTCACCCAAAGTTGTGTGTTCCATCGGAAACTTTCCTTTTTTCGTGCTTTTGTAGGTACACGCGGGTTGTTTCAGGTCAGCTAGCATGTACACGCGTGCAGTAATGGAGTAGGGCATGTGGGCCCTTATAAAAGAGGTTTTTTAAAGAGTTGTTCAACAGTGCTTTGGAAAAGAAGGGATATGAGATGGCATGATGCCAGGTAAGAATGTATGGTGCAAATTAGGGTTATAACAGATGCCCCCTAATGTGTGAGGTCAGAAGAGCATCTGATGGCCGAAATACATTACCAATCTTTACTGATGTGCCGAACAAGTGAGCCCAGG
This sequence comes from Picea sitchensis, assembly GCA_010110895.2. Classification (NCBI taxonomy): domain Eukaryota; kingdom Viridiplantae; phylum Streptophyta; class Pinopsida; order Pinales; family Pinaceae; genus Picea; species Picea sitchensis. Next base: position 2,924 of record SNQJ01S0243517.1, read on the forward strand.
GACCAGGAACTGGGAGGCGTCGTCTGCAAAATAACAAATGTCTCACCGAGGCGGGCATACCCATGCTTAGGATAGAATAAAATCATGGCTACCAATCAAATACACTGTAGATCCATGTCATATCACTATATAAAGTGTAGTCGTGAACAATACACAGCGGAGCTACATCTCAAAATGAAACAGATATACATGTAGAGTATCCATCTTCTCAGAAGCTGATAAGGCCTAATGGCTGGAGATGAGGTCTTCAAAGCTTGAGCAACAACTTCAAAATCTTCAAAACTCGAGTAGGAGTGTAATATGAGTGTACGGCATCACTACTGAGAGGTCTTCGATGACTCGTCGGTCTAGAGAATCTTGATGATCAGACTGAAGGCTTCATTGATTTTGAACAAAGACTTGATTGGACGTTCAGGATGGTCGGGTATGAGGGCAAGAGACAAATTGCAGAGGGTCCGACTCAGGCTTGGTAAAAACTTCCCTTGGACAACAGCACGACAAATGATGAGACTTAGGCAGCATGGCATTAATCATAAGTTTACGAAGCAGGAGGCAACGCAAACTCTCCATATGTTTGGAAGAATAACCAAACAGAGGAGGACACAACTCTATGTAGCGAGAACAACTTCCTAAGGTCATATTAAATCCCAATTTCTGACGAACAAACGGACAGATGTGCTTTATCCAAGGCTGACTCATTATGCTGCCAATAAAGAAAATACTTTTCCCTTCCTCTTTTTGGGGTATATTTGATTTTTTTTTTGTCTTTTTCAATAATTTTGGAAAAAGAATAAAATAATGTTACGTTACAAAGGATAATCGAGTGTCGCAAACATACTAGTTCCAAGCACACGGAACACATGGATGTTCAAGGAAAAGAGACATATGCAAGAAAAGGACACTCGGGAAAAATCCTCCAGGGGCCAAAGGTGTCAAGACACAGAGGTAAAATGCTATAGGGCTGGCATATAAGGCATGCTTCAGATGGTTCAGTTGAGAGCAACATGGAGTCAACATTAGGCCAAAGACGCGGGTATGCAAATGCAATTAATAAGAAACACAATGGTAACGTCCTTCGATGTAAGTTTAACGAGCCCATAGAAGGTAATCTCGGTGGTTTTTCATATTTAGAGAGTCTGAAAAAACATAAAAGGAGACTCCATTGGGGTACCTTTTTCTAAGATAGTCTAGTCGGTTCGAAAAAGGGGTAAACTAGCACCGACAAGACGTCTATTCAAAACCATTTTAACAAGTATGATAAGGAAAAGATCACTCGGCCATTTTTTCATTTTTAAGGAGTATAAAAAAGGATTAACTATCGACTCCGTCGGGAATGTTCTTCTGAACCAGTTTAACAAGTGTGAAAGAATAAGGTCACTCGACAATCTTTTCAATTTTAGGGAGTCTGAAAAGAGCTTAACTATGGACTCCGTGGGGGTCCCTTAGGCCCGAAAAAGGGTTAAAATGATACATGAGAGTACTCTTCTAGAGAACTAAAGTTCCATAGAGTATACCTTTGTTTGTATAGTTGACCGTCCAGACCGAAAAAGGGGTAAACTATCATCGGATAGACGTGACTTCAAATTTCAGTTTAACGAGCGTGAAAGGCCACAAGATCGCTCGACAATATTTTCATGTTTAGAGGGTCTGAAAATGGATTAAAAGAAGACCTTGTATATATTTTGGGAGTCCCGAGGGTGAGGTCAAGAGTGAAAAGGAATCATGCAGATGAGGTTCAAACTCGTAATCAGGAAAAACAACAAGGACTCTCGAGCCTACAGTGACTAGAGACAACATGGATACCATAATGCAACCAGGATCTACCTAGGGCATCCATGTTCCAGTAAGCTCTTCCACCAAGTCGTGACAATTCTAAAGCAGCTATGATGGTTCTGTGTCACAACCTGATGGGGTCGATCCTATGGCAAAGGAAAAAGACAACGAGATACAAAAGTCAAGGTAGAAACCTAACCTACATGCTCAAGTTGATCCTCAGAAAAAAAAAATCACGGACCGTCGAAAATTACCCAAAAATCTAAACAACTGTCCCGATACCCGATCATATCCCTCCCATGCAACTCCTGAATCACTCTAAATGGTTTTTGGTTTAAATAAAATGATAAAGGAGGCCAAAAAAGTGACAAAAAGAGGTCGAAAAGTCTATAAATAGAAGCTGACAGCTCATTATCACCATTGTTGATTTGGAAATTGACTCTTGAGCCAAAAGACCCCCTTTGATAAAAGTGGTGATTCCGGGAACTACAGTGGATGAAATGAACTTCTGTCTAGACCAAGTAAGTACAAACTCTCCTATCTTGCATTTTAAGTCTTTCTTTTTATGTAATTTTTATGTTGTTTTTGTTATATATATCATTTTTTTTGTTATACCAGAGTATTTGATGGATATGTGTTCGTTGTGTGCAGATGTGGGACCAGTGCGACCCGCTGACTATGCGAGGAACAAGCATCATCCTCGACCAGGGGCCACCACAGGGGGACTAGAAGTAGTAGGAGATCTTCCACCAAGGAGGCTAAGAGGGTATTGAGATGAGTCAAGCGGAACTTTACTACGCTCACTCGCACAGTCCCTATGGCAGAGATTGAGGACCTGCCACCATCTATGTAACCTCATGTAGTGGGGGCACCATGGACGTGGGTCCAGTTGTTTTGGCATTTATCCAACGTTGTGGATCAGTATAACAGGACCCATAGGCCCTGACCTTAGTTAGACATTTCACGTGCCACAAGCACTACTTGTATATATTTTTTGAGGGCATAAGCCATGTGACTCGTTAGTGGTCATATTTTTGAGGCGCTTGCGTCCATCTGTGTACTCTGGTTACTTTATGAAATTATATATGTATTTTTATGTCTTTTGTGTCTTATGGACCATGTGTGCAAAAAATGTATTTACATGTTTATGTGAATGTTCTTTCATATGTGTGCAATATGCCAATCTAAAATTTGATTAGCTAGAGTATTTGTAACTTGGTTTAATCTCCTAGGAACATGAAAATATGTAATATAATCAAAGTTTCGTTCTAAGAGACACACCCTAAGGAATCGTCTGTGTAAAGTCAGATCATGAACTCGGTATACTCTGTTTAACTGAGAGACAACCAGTTGAGCATCGAGATAGACCTGGAGATGAGAGATACCAAATGACAAAGTGTCACGGAGCAACTCAATAACTGCACTATACTCGACGACATTGTTTGTGGTATCACCTAATCATATACCTCCGAAAGATAATAATTGGCCTTGAGGTGTAAAGATTACCCAAGCTGCAGAGGCAAGCCTCCGAGTGTGCTGGCTAGCACTATCTGCATACCCAATGAACACCTCAGAATCACTTGACATCTGCCACAGTGACGAAAGATAACATTAACGACATGTCCATAACACTAAAAGAAACTAGAAAGTAATAGTACAAAGACTATACTTATGTTACAAAAAGTTACCCACAGTGACCTGCCTATGAGTAATACTTCTTAAGGTAGAGCCCATTTCTAGGCTCCGCCAAAGCATTCCCTTCAAAATCAACTAGACGATAAGCACCCTTTTTTAAAACCTCTTTTATGATGAAAGGTTCGAACCACATGGGTTTGAATTTTCCTGCCCCTAGGGGGTCCTTATCTTGGTCATAGACCAGGACAAGGTCACCTTCAAAGAAAATCCGAGGACGAATAGACCTATCATACTGACACTTGACTTTATGTTTGTGAGCCTCATTGGCCAGGGCCGCATCACGACACTGCTCATTGAGCTGCTCAAGGTATACTAACCGCTCTTCAAGTGGAGAAGTGTCTGGCAATAATTGTACTACCAACTTTAGGGATGGGATCTGACATTCGATAGGCAAGACTGCTTCCAGCCCATATACGAGTTGAAAAGGTGAGAAACTAGTTGTAGTCTTAAAATACGTTCGGTAGGCCCATAATGCCGAGTATAACATCAAATGCTAATTTGACTTGGCTTAGTTGATCGTTCGTTGTAGAATGGTCTTAAGAGTTTTGTTTACAGCTTCCACCTGACCATTTGCTTGGGGGTAGTAGGGTGATGAATGTTCTTTTTGTAACCCAATATTTGATGTTAACTCGGTCATCATATGGTTCTTAAAGTGACTACCATGGTCAGTGACAATCTCCCTCGGTACGTCGAACCTTGCTATTATCTGATTGAATAAAAAGAGAGTTGTCGTCTCTCCATCATCTTTAAATGTTGGCATAGCTTCAACCCACTTTTTGAAGTAGTCTACAACTACGATGATATAGCGGTTCCCCCTTGCTAAAGGAGGGTTGCATGTAGTGTAATCAATCCCCCACTTGGTGAAGGGACCAACTGTGATGATAGGAAACATGGGAGCGGGATGAGCCCTCATCTTCCGAGAGAAGATTTGGCATGGGTGGCACTTCATGACCAATTCGATACAATATTTGATAAGTGTCGGCCAGAAGTAACCTTCTCATAGAATCTTTTGGGTTGTTTCCAACCCATAAAAATGACCGCCACAAGCTCTGGTATGGAAATCATTAAGCACGATAACTACTTCTTTGTGAGTGAGACATAGGCGTAGGATGCAGTCTACACCTCTCTGATGCAATGTATCATCGAGTATGAGATAATTATTAGCCTGATGGCGTATGCGTCAACGCTCATCACGAGAAGAAGTGGTGGGGCACTTCAAAGTCTGGAGATAGATAAGTATATCTCCATACCAAGGATCCGAAGAGGTGATCAAAAACATATCTCCTCTGATAGGCGACTCTTCGGGCATAATATCACCTGACTCAACCGGAAGTTCCGAAATAAGTTCTGCGAAGACCAGTGACTTTTTGGATTTCGCTGAAACGAAATCTAAGTCAAACTCCTGGAGGATAACTATCCATCTACTGATATTTTCGCCTATTACCCTTCATGTCAACACGTACTGAAATGGATTCACGACAACATGACCTGCTACCAATGCAAGTTTTTTGATATGAGAATAATTGAGTTCTGGTCCTATGAGGCCTCGGCTCAGGTAATAGATGACATAATCTGAGAACAAGTCGTCTTCCTGAACTAAGACCATGCCAATGGTTGACTCTACTATAGCAAGATATAATAAGAAATCCTTGTTATAGTTAGGTGGCCAGAGAAGAGGGGAAGTTGTGAGTGAATGTTTCAATGTGGTGAAAGAGCGTTGAGCAGCATCGTCCCAATAAAAAGGAATGCCTTTTTTAAGTAAGCGCATAAATCCCTTGGTGATATCGGCATAGTTAGCGATGAAGCATCTTAGAAAATTTGCCTTTCCCTGTAGACTCTAAAGTTGAAGGATTGTGCGTGGGGGGGGGAAACTGAATTATTTCCTCAACCTTGAGGGGATCGACCATGATCCCTGTTGTTGACACTATGAAACCTAACAAACTTCATGAAGTTACGCAAAAGTTGCACTTGTTTGGATTCAAGCGAATCCGAAAGTAGCGATAATGCTCAAAGATAAGTCGGAGGTGTGTGGGATGATCCATTCTCTTGCGAGATCGAGATGCTAAATCATCTAAATAAGCCTCGACTATATGCTTGAGGTCATGGAAAGAAAAAGACATGGCCCGCTGAAAGGTGGCTCCAACATTTTTGAGACCAAAAGGCATCTTATGATACGCGAATGTACCCCATGGACAGATGAATGTTGTTTTTTGTTGGTCTTCGGGTTTGATTTGTATTTGGTTATATCCCAAAAAACTGTCCATGAAAGAGAAGGCTTCACAACCTGCACATTCATCAATTATCTGGTTGATGAATTGTGTGGGAAAATTATCTTTGGACAGGCCTTGTTCAAATCACGGAAGTCTATACATACACGAATTGTGCCTTGTTTTTTATTGACTGGCACGGGGTTTGACACCCATTGGGTCAAATGGATAGGATAGATAAAATCGGCTTTTAGCAGTTTCTCAACCTCAACCTTGATGGTTGCTTCTTTCCTGGGGTTAACTGGACGAAGCTTCTACCAGACAGACTTGGCATCTGGATACGTTGTGATTTCATGTTCAACTATTTTTGGATCGATGCCTGGCATTTCCTCATAAGACCAGGCAAAAACCTCACAGAATTCTTTAAAAAGATCTGTGTAGATTTGAATCTCTCCGGGGGAGCAGTCAGCTCCGATGAAAACATTCTCCATGATGTTAGGGTTTCAAGAGATATTGATCGGTAAGGTTTCAACAATAGTTTCCATATTACCCTCAGCATAAACCTCGTGTGTAGCTAAGGGATTAATAGGACAAGACCAATCTCCTGTGATAGTCAAGGTGAATTCTTCGGCTTCGATACTGCTTAATTCTGGGAGGAAGTACGATCTGTGATGAAGATCTTCCTAGGGTTTGTCCGAACTAGTCATTGCTTCAATTATAGCTTCATCAGAGGGAAAGACTAAGTCTAGTGAATCGGTGTCAGCGAGAGAACTCTGAGCCCAAATAGGCTCTAGAAGTGGATCGAACTCTTGTGCAGGAGTTGGATCAGTGTTGGCTGAAGCTTGCTGGACTAAAGAGTATGCTATTTTAGCTGTAGACAAGGGCATGGACATGCCTGGGTGCTCTGTCCCATCCATCATGGTCGATGGGGAAGGACGTATCCACGGATCATTCAAGTAAGTTGTTCGGGACGACGAAACTTGAAAAATATCAACCCTATGGTGACTGGATATAAACTTTATATCACCTTGAGGGGGCGGGTAATCGAAGGTACCCATCAAACATGGGCACAAACCAACCCCTACATTGACCATACCTGGTTAAGGATTATCAATCATCGGGACCATGGATGCCCCCAATGAAGGGTCAGGTCTGGAGAAAGACAATTGATCGATGGTCACAATCCATCCCTCGTGTGGAAACAACAAGACCTGGAAAACTGTAGCAACCACAGCTTGCATGGCATAAGTCCAACTCCTCCCTAACAAGAGGTTATAGTCGAGGGGTGCATCGACTACCTCTGCCTCGACACACACGGTCTTCCCTCCTAACTGCACTGGGAAAGAGGAAATTATACCATGTGGTTGGAATGAACGACCATTGAAAGCAGTAAGAAGAGTAGGTGACGGAGACAAAACGGGTTGGCCAACGACTTTCCAACATTCCAACGACATAACGCATGTCGAGGCGCCCTCATCAACCACCATTCAGAAGATATTCCGAGTAAAAAATTTCGTGGGATAAGCCACTACTATCTGAAATGCTACGTGGTAAGGCAAACGAGGTTTTAGGTTAGTTGTATCTAGCATGATTGTACCTGGATTACAAGTCTCGGTAGATCCTAAAGCGGTTAACAAGGCTTTCCTCTGGGAAGGGCAGCTTTGGAGGACCTCCAAAGCAGACATCGCACAAGGGGTTTGTGATAAATCTTCTACCACAGAATAATTATGGGTGGCCCTTGCGTTTGGGTTGTGAGAAGCTTTTTTGAACATGCCTTTGGGGATGCGTGTCATTGTTTTTCCCAACGTCTTCTCAATCTGTAGAGGAATAGATGGGATTTCGACTTCTTTTCCCTTCTCATAAGTTCTTGGTTTACTATAGTCATGCACTCTAGTCGATATAAAATCATCACCCTTCACCATATATACATTCGCGGATGTGGGGTTGTTCGAAGATGGAGAGGGTCCTTGGATGACCCCTTCCGTGCTTGTAGAGGCTTGGGTTAGATTTTTCCCATGTTGAAATGGATTGGTTAACACAGCAGGCTATTACTTCGTCACAAACTTTTGGGTTTCTGCAAGCCGAGGACATAGATGTGTCGGGTGTTCTTCCATGCACAAGTTGCATGGATACCTCACCTTTCGTTTCTCAGTGTTGTCCCCGCTAGCATTATCGGTAGGTTTTTTATCCCCCTTACCCTTCTTTCATTGTTTTTTCTTTCCTTCAGGAAGTTGGGTGGCCTTTGGATTAGTCGATTGCACTATGTGTAAATCCGACGTTTTGGTAGGGGGAGCAGCCAAAGAAGTAGTTTGTCTGGCCATTGTGTGTTGTATAGAAAACTACTGCAACTGCTTCGTCAATTGCTCAGTGGGATTTGTTTGTGCTGAACCAACAATACCATCGACATGTGGTCCATCTCTTTGTCTGGTTTTATCAAGTATTGAGCATGGCGCATCTGGAAAGATCTTGTATAATAAACTAGACTGAGAATAGATTAGCTCAAGTTGTTGAGCTCTCATGATGGCATCTTCTTCGGAAAATAATCTCGACGTCGCGACGTCTTTGGATAACTGTGGGACCAAAGACTTAAGGAACCACTCGAGCAGGAATGCTGGTGGGACTGGTACCTTAATTAAACTCTTTCAACGTCTCCATTCTTGAATGTGATCAAAGATATGGTCCGCTTTTGTTTGTGAGAAATTGGTCAGTAATTCGGTGCCAGCATCATATCTCACAGGTAACTAGAAATGGTTTAGAAAATCCATTGCCAGTTCACCGAAGGAAGAGTATCTTGAGCGATCGACCTCAATGTACCATTTCACGGCCCTCCCAATGAGAGTACGTTGAAACAATCGCAACTGTATGGAGTCGTCTTTCAATGAGTTAGATGAGAACCAAAGATGGAAGGTAGTCACATGATCTCTTGGATCTTTGTTAGGCTTGGCTTCAAACTTTGGGATGTTTGAAGGAAACTTCGTCAACATAGGAGGCCAACGCGCATCATGAAAGATAGGGTCATTCAACAACCTTGTCAAGTCTAGCAAATGCAAAGTTGCCAGGAAAGGTAGTTTGGGTTGTTGGTGATAACCTGGGGAAAAGGGACCTAGAGTTTGACTAGCACCGGGTTTCCAGGAAAAGTTCGGCTGCTGGCCCGGATTCTGGTAAAAACCATGGCCATGGCCAGCATATGGATTTTGCATGTGAGG
>SNQJ01S0243519.1:0-13326 GCA_010110895.2 Picea sitchensis
TCGGTTCCCGAATGACCAATGAAGGAACCTCTGCTCCAGGGGAACCTTTTGTTTTTCCTTCTTATGGAAACATTGGTCCTCCTCACATCGCTACTTTGAGCCTTCCAGGTCTCACAATTGGATTGTCGGTGTGGTTGTTTTCCACTCAAGTAATCCTGAATGCAGTAAGTGCTTCGTTCGTAAACACGTCCCCCCAAGAACATCAACCTCATGTTGATCCTTCACCTTCTTCACTAGTAAGGCCTTCTTCTCGTTCTTCGCTTGCAATGTCGCCTTCCATTTCATCTTCTTCATCGGGTGAAAGTTCTGAAGCTAGTAACCCGGTGACTAAGAAGAAGAAGAAAGATAAACAAGGGTCAAAACCTCCAACCACTGTCAAACATGTTGGAAAACAACCAGTTACTGTTAGTCGTGTTGGGAGTGTTGATGATGTCAAAATCACCCAAACAACCCGTAAGCCCAAGTACCCTTGCAGGCTTTGTAAGGGTACCCATCTTCTTAAGGAATGCCCTGGTCTATCCAAGGTTATAGAAGAATCGTCTACACACCCTGACCAACCCATGTCATCATCCTCTGAACAACATACTAATGACCTCCCATCAACTAGTCATGATACGGTTGGGAAGAAGAAAAGTAGAGTCAAGTTCCCGTGTATGTTATGCAAAGGGAGTCATCTAACTCATTTTTTCCCTCATATGGACAAAGCCTCAAAATTACTGGAAGACATGACTATTTCACAGCCTCAACTCCCAGCTGCTTATCGCAATCTTTCTCTCAACCCACTTGTAGTTGATGGAATGATCACTCTGGTCCCTTCATCGGTCAATCCGATTGATCATGTCATCAATTTGGTCACATCCTTAGTTGAAATAGTTGACAAAGTGGTTGATCCGATATTATCCTTGATCAATCTCGTTCTCCCCTCAGAGAGAGAAACTAAAGAGGTCGATCTGATCCCATCCTCGTTCGATCCCACTCTCCCGTTAGAGAGTGTCACCCAAGTGGTCGATCCATTTACACCTGTCGACCCCATTCTCCCCCTGGAGAATGAAACCCAAGTGGTCGATCTGATCTCTCCATCGGTCGATCCTACTCTCCCACTAGAGAGTAAACCCAATACTACCCATGTTTTTCTCATTGATACAGAATCTATCACGCCGGGGGTTATTCCTCCTTCTCCTGTGGAACCCCCTCCAAGTAATGAGGCCATCCGTTTTGATTGGGGTGTGCTCACTGGACCTCGTATTCCCTCTCACATTCCTTTCCAGATTACATTGCAGGTTTGTGGTCGAGACGTTCATTAGACACTGATAGATGAAGGTTCATCTGTTAGTATTTTGTCCTCTTTTGCTTGGCAAGCTTTGGGTTGTCCTCCACTTGCGTCGGTTACGTAGAATCTATTAGCTTTTAACAGAAGAACTAGTCAACCTTTAGGGACCCTTCCTCAGTTTCCTGTAACTTTGGGAGTGAAAACTGTCTTTATTGACATCAAGGTAGTTCAAGACCCCTTGGATTTCTCTTTACTCCTTGGGCGGGATTATGTCTATGCCATGAAAGCTATTATGTCTACTCTTTTTAGTGTGATATCTTTCCCTCACGATGGACGAGTTATGACTGTTGATCAAATTTCATTTATTGACCCCTCCTGGATTGCCTCCCTGAATGGTTCTTATATGCAGACAGTATCGCCCCCGCCACAGGTCAATTATGTGGCATTGTCACCCATGGATTCAACTTCTGATGACTTAGATCCAGTAGTTGACATGGTGATCTCTTCGATAGGGTTATTGGAACCTGAATTCTTTACTCCTGCCGTGAACCTCGACATGGTGTCCTTCCAGAGTGTATTTCTTCCTTCCAGTGAAGACCTCTTGGAAACCATGACCGAGTTTTGTCCCTTGACATGGTGTCATTCCGGAGCATTGTCCTCTTGGAATCCATGATCAATAAGAGAGTATCGAGGATAGTTTTTGCGTCTCTGGGGAAACCTCGTTAAAAAATGAAACAGAGGTCTATGAGCATGATTTTCTGATTTCACGCTCATTAAAAAATGAAACCAGACTTGAGCATGGTTTTTTAATTTCAAGCTCGTTAAAAAATGAAACCACTTACGAGGATCAATTTTGCATCTCTGAGGCAACCTCGTTAAAAAATGAAACAGAGGTTATGAGCATAGTTCTTGTTTCTGTGTCAAGCTCGTTAAAAAATGAAATAGTTTTCCCTCTCTCTATTTGAGTCAAGTCCTTCGTCTAGTATTTGAAGCTTCATTTCATTCTCCTTTGTAGTTGGATGAAACGAAGCTTGGGGGGCATTTGCCTCAACCTTTGAAATTCATGCTAAAGTTGAGCCACTAGCTTCTTAAACTAGGGGCTAAGTACCAACCATCCCTGTGTTATGCGTTGGGAAGTTGCAAGCATAGTATTCTATGGTTCAAGCTTGTGTAAAAATAAAACCACCTACCTCAAGCATAGTTTCCTCTGGTTCAAGCTTGTCTAAAAATGAAACTATGTCCAAGCTTAGTTTCAAGGACTGTTTTTAGTTTTTTAAGCTTGTGTAAAATTAAAATATATCCCAAGCATGGTTTGAACGTTTTAAAGCTTACCGTGAAATGAAAACAATCCACGAGCTTAGTCTTTGTTCTTTCTCATGCTCGTAAATACATGAGGAATAAGTTCGCCGATCTTAGTCTTTATTATTTCTCATGCTCGTAAAATCAATGAGAATGTAACCAAATTATACTTTATCACTTTTTGGGACTTGTAAAGGTTGTCACGAGGAAAAGAACCCTGAGTTCCTTTAATCTCTTTTTAGAATCCCTAAATATTAAAATATCTTCGAGTGACCTTGCTATTTTCAAGCTCGTTAAAGTATTTGAAGCGTCTGTTGGGAGATAATTTATCTCTTTTTTAGGTCTCATGGGGACTATTTTCTGAAAAGGAACTGAGAAGTTCTCTTTTAAGTGTTTTCCGAAACTCTATAATCATGAAAAACGGGTTTCCATCTTTGGACTCGTTAAACAAACATTGAAAGAGAACATATGGGACAAACCACTCCTTCCTAGGGTTAGAGTTAAACATGCACGAGGACTCGTCCGAAGGATGAGCTTAAATTGAGAAAAGCAAAGCCTTATGTTATCCTCCTCAATCTTTTGTAGAAATAAAGAGGTACTCGTCAGAGATGGTGGGGAAAAATTGGGAAAGAAATGTATCTAAACTTTTATTATGTGGAAGAGTCACTTTTGAACCGCTATTGCCCTTTTATTCGCCTTGTGTCTAGGTTGGGAAATCCCTTGTCTCTGATCATACTCCTTTATAAGATTACAAATTGGTATGTGATCACATGGTTGAGTCGGTGTTTCCAAGACAATTGTCGTTTAATCAATATGTTCAAAATGAAGTTCAACTCAAAAAATCCTTCTGTTTTGTTGGCCATTTCTACTGCTGGTCGTTAAGCCAACTTCTATTGCGCCGGCCATCCCTAAATTAGTCTTGAATCACTTATTTTCGATCTACATCAAATCTTATTACTTGTTACGTGTCATTGTTGTGGGATACATTAAGGCCCTCATGTGACAAGTCTTTCACATCAACTTCAATATTATCGAGTCGGACAGAAACTAGTGGTATGGAACTTACATGCCTCAATGGCGAGGTTCCTTTCTTTTCGACAATGGGTTTTCATTATTGACCCACGATCGGGAGATTCCGCAGTGTTCGACTTCAACTCATTTATTCATTGGTTGGATTGTACTAGTGTACCATAGGAGTCATTGACATTAATGGTGATTTCCCTACGCGCGATTAACGGTATACACTAATGACGGTAATCAAGTGGTTTCTAAAATATTCAACTTCAGCACATGTATTCCACATGGTTAGATTAGAGTACTATAGAGTGGTGGAGATAGAGAGACCACAGATCTTCTGACCGGATCTCAAGTTGCGTTAGAGTATATTTAGTTTGTAGCGTTGCATAGATCCACATTGTATGTTTGTTGGCTATGTTCAAATTTGATCTTTAACACATAGATCCACAATGTATTTTGGTGGCTATGTTCAGGTTTGAGTCATATTGGAATGGATCGACAGTGTATGTTTGGTGGGCATTCCCATACTCATAATATGAATGAATCAAAGCATAAATTTTGACATGGATATTTTCATGTCAGTATTTATGCTTTGATTTATTTGTATTACGAGTATGGGAATGCCTACCTCATTGATGATATATTATTGTCTTGTATTTCCTTGTTTGTTGCGTGACTTTCCAACCGATTGTTCTGTTCCCTACACACACTTGACAAGTATTTCAGCTATCACTATGTTCTAACTTCGCCGCTGGGGGCTCACGGTACACATTATTTCCGTCATCCACATGACCGTTAATAATGTAAACCTATATGTTGCTTAACCGGAGGTCGGGGGCACGAGTTCCTAAGGAGATAAGGGAGAAGAACTTTTTTTGAGAAAGAAGTTGCATTTTCCTTTTGTAAAAGCCATGTAAAAGTTACGCGTTGCTATATAGGCGGGGTGTGGGGGTACCCTAGTACTACGAGGGTTTCACCACTTCTTCTGAGTCGCGATATGTTCGCAGCTTTCTCTATAGGTAGGGTCTTGAGGGAATGCCTACATGTGGGAAAAATAAGCATTTTCGAATCTTCTAGAGGATAAACTTCCATGGTGAGGTGGCATCCGAGATGGTTTGGATCTTACTCTCTTTCATGATTTAGTGGGATCGTCCTAACCTCCTCCACCTTGTCATCTTCAACTTATAAAGGAGAGGGAGTTCTCGTGGAGAAAGTTATCTTTTGGTTAGCTTTGGTTAGCTTTGGAACTTTGGGATTATCTTGGATTGGATTGGGCTTTGGAGATTTTAGCTTGATTAGATGAGCCACTTTGTCAAGATAGATTGTGAATATTATCAGATCGTGCTCGAATTCTTGGAGTGAAAGTGTGTGGGGAGCGAAGGGCGGTTGGAAGGGACCTTACGACATGCGAGCCATGGTTGTAATCTCTTTCACATTTAATATAGTCTGATGTACTGATTCTTTCCCTAAAAGATTGTTGTGTTTTATTGTATGATTCCTTGATCACATACATGGGTTTATATTGAGTTTATGTTATTGCTTTATCATTTTTGGTTGATTCGTTCTTTGTAGGATTATCATTGTATGAACGTTGGAATGGAGCTAGGATGGTGATGGTGAGGAAGTGGCCGTTTAAATGGTATGTCACCTATCCTCTTTAGTTAGTAAATTCAATATCTAAAACTTAGGGAAAGCGTCATGTGTTGTATTGTTTTGTTGTTCTAGATCTAGGAGATTAGTTAATGTTAAGCACCTACCAATTTGTCCGATAACACCAATCAGCGGATCATATGATCCCAGTCGTCAGTCAAATGGTCAGATAATCAATCATCATTGTGATATTATTTTCTCGGATGTTATAAATCCTCCGACTATTATGTTGTCTGTGTGGATAATCTCGGGATATGTTCCTCCGCAACCCAACATTTGGTTCTCTCTTGGGTGTTATCCACCTTCGGTATGGAGTCGAATTTTTATTTCCACTTAATGAGGGAAAGTTATTTGGTCTACACTCACAGGCTGGAAAGTTAAGTTTCTTGGGTTCTTCTTGTAGTTCATAAATCTTGGGGATTTTATCCCATTTTCTGAAATCTTGAACTATTCTTGGTTTCCATCCTTCACGAGGTTCAGCTTTCGGCCTTAAACTTTTCATGACAATAGGTTGCCTTTCGAATAGTGCCTTCTAGGGTCTTTGGCTCATCAAATTCAATTTTTTTTGATATTCCTTAGGTAGTCCGCTGATGAAGAATTGCACCTTTTCCTTTTCTTCTTTTATATAAGGAATTTTAGCCTCAACAAATCAAGGGAATTTGTGACATATTCTTCTATAGTTTTCGGTTTGAGTTCATAAAAGAACTCTTTGTATTTTCGTTGAGAATATTTTTTAAATGGATAACTAAAGAGTATTTCTCAAGTTGTTCCCAAGATAGGTCCTCTTAGCGAACCCTTTCACATTATTAAGGTCTTCCCACCAAATGGAAGCCTTTGCATTCAAGTTGAAGGTGGCCACGCGGGCCTTCATATTTTCTAAAAAATCATGGACTCTAGAGCATGCTTCTTTAGTCTAAGCAGCCAGGCCTCTGCTTCCCTCTCCCTTCTTTATTTCGCAGTCGAAGGAGGGAGGTTTGGCATTTCTGAATTCTTCGAATTTTTTGACCTTTGGGAAACTTTTGCTTCTTTTGTTTCCTTCAAAAATAGGAATTGGTTATGCTACTAGAAGAGCCTTCTAAATGTGATTTCCTTCTCGGAGAATCACTCGGCCTTCGGTCTTTTACCTTTGGGGTGGACCTTTTTCTAGGTACTCCTCTTAGTGGCAGCCGATATGACCATGTTTCGAGTTTCAGGTTCATCTTGCATTTGCTTTTGTAGATCGGATAAACTCTAGAATTGAAACCGCGTTAATTTTTGTTTGCTTTTTCTTGTTCTTTCATCATCCTTTCATTATCATCCTTGCTGACTTTGGAATTTGACCATGAGACTCCTCATAGTCTGACTAGATCTGGAGGGTCCCTACTGCCCTTCTTTATTCGGACTCTTCATCTCTATTGTAGAAGCCTTCTCCCACTTCTTGGTGAATCACCATACTCTGCGATACGTAAAATTCTACTTGGCTGATCGTCACGGCAGACAAGACAAACATTGGTTGTTAGTCAATATTTAGATACATTTTATAACCTACACATAAATTCATAACTCTTTTGGCATGCATGCATTCGGGTTTCATTTTGGACTTTGACCTTTTGAATTAAGAAGGTTAGATAGAGGGTTACTCTTTGTAAGAGTATTTCGAGCGGAGCTTACGTACCTTTCGTTTGGCCAGACTAGCGGGCCGAGGTACTCGATACCAATTTGTCACATACCCTCACGAAAATCAAACTTTTTCATTTGATTTCTCAACAATCAGAATTCCCGAAGTCCTATGGGGCTTAGAGTAGGCTAGCTCTTTCCTTTTCCACCTCCATATGATTGTAGTTCGCGACTATGGGCCGAATCGGCCTAGCGTCTTTTTCATAGCAACTCGGTGCTACGAGGAATGTCAAGTCTCGACTCGCAAGCCGAAGCTTGAAACAACGAAGCGTCGAACCCTGACGGGGCTATTGAGGGGCAAGTTTCTCTCTTGGTGTCTTGTCTACGTGACCCTATAATGTGTCCATGTGCTTAAGCCAACCAAGAGATTATAGATGTCTTTTAAGGTGGGAATCGTGATATATGACTTCTACCTTCCCCATTCAAATCCACGAAAATTTCGAGGTCTCAAATTTCCCTACAAAGGGAGATCGATGACCATAAGCCTCCACGATCCAACGGTATGGATCCTTTTGGGTTTTCGATTTTCGAGTTGAAATGCAACGAATTCAAGACTCTTCATCATTCAAATCTACGAATTCCGATATGGGAATTAAATTATGCAGAGATTGACGGCTCTTAGGAGCGTGGATGCAACGGTCCATGGGATTTTGGGACTTTCCCCTAACTCTAACCACTCACCACACGTCTCCCTCGATGGACGGTCTGAGTTCGCCCGAGACTTCTCCTCTCACTACCCGATGCGTGTGCTCCGAATTTTGGGTGTCGGAGTTTTTTGTGATTTCTGAGAGGCAAGGTTCTGCCTCTTGGATTTCAGGATGTCGAAATGTGGAGCCGGCAATACGTGTCCCTTCGATGGATGGCGTCGACCTTCAACAAAGATCAATGGTCATGACCTTTTTGGGATGATCAATGGTCCCGATCAAATCGAGATTTCCTCAATATCATTCACATCTTACGCCATTTCAAGGTTTTGGGTGTTCGAGTTTGACTTCGAAGTGAGGACAAGGGTTCTTGTCCTTTCATTTTTCCAGGTGCCGAAACACCGAAACACCGATGTATGTATACTCCCTCAGTGGGCCGGTCTCATTGTTTCACGATTTCATGACTCGCGATTGAGTTGACACAAATCCTTTGTCAACTCAAATCCCCGGTATCTGAAATCCTGATGGACTCTCGATCTCCACCACGTGTCCTTCATGGATGGATGGTCTGAATCTATAATGGAAATTTCAACATGGATTGTCCCAATCCCTTGTCATCGGGACTCCCAAAATCTCAAACTTCGAAATCCCGATACCGACTCCTCTCTGGGACTTTCTCCCTTGTTCCGCGAGGGCTTAACCCTCATGCATCTCTTAATATATCCAATGGTTGTCGGGTTTTTCTAGCTAAGATCTGTGGCTCATATCTGTCCGGCGTTGCACCTCTCCCACTACTCTCTAGGCGTGGAGAGAAACCAGCGGTCTAGATCCTCCACCGGAACCCAGGGATCCTGGTCCGATTTCCTCGCTATTCCACGAAGATAGAGAAAGGGGCAAATATGTAACACCCTTGTTTCTTTCGTCAATCTAGCGATCATGAATGATACGGATGCTGGGGATCTTGTCCATTGATCAATACTTATCCTACGCTGCTACTTCTGAATTTTAAGAGGGTCATTCCTCCCTCATACATAGTTGTTAAGACTTGCGCATTCAAGTCCTTTTCCGGGTTCTTGGTAAACCTTTCCAAGGAGGGAATCTCTGTGAAGAGATCTATTGAGGCATTCACAGAGTGAGATAAGGGAAATAGGAATTTAAGAATGAATTTGGAAGTGACTTAGGTTGCAACATGCATAATTAAATTCATTTATCAACATAAGCCATGGGTTGTTTTTCTGTTATAAGCATACATCTACCATTTTTTATCAAAACACTTTGAGACATTCTTATACTATAATGGTTCACAATTTCACGGTTTTATGAGCATATATGTAGGCATATGAATTTCAAGATGCAATATGTAAAACGCAGTAGAAATAGCACCCGAGGAGAGTGGTGTACTGAGAGGGTGCTACGTTTCCCTTAACCGTGGGCTAGAGGCTATTCCAATGGGATTTACAACTAGCCACCCGAGCTTAGACCACGATGTTTAAATTTGTGTCTCAGTTTTCAGTGACCGAGAACAGGGGTTACTCTCCCCCTTCTCTACTATCCCTCACTCCCTCACAGTAGCATCTCCAGGAGTTCTCTTTCTCCCCTCCACATCCTTCTCCCTTCTCTTTTTCCCCATGCCTTATCCTCTTGCGGGGTTACGTGTGGCTGATGATTTTCCTACATGGGGCCCCGATAGCTCTGGATGGGCGGTTCACCTCCACATCCCTCATTAATTCATGAGGAACCATCTACCTACCATCCTGGGGCTTATTTAATTTGGGGCCAGGGAGCTGCTCTTGGTTCTCCAGGACAGTGAATTCCAAATACGGTATCAGTTTCGGTGGAATTTGCGCCCACCATTCTAGGTGCAACTTCCCGCCTTTCTCCGATACATTGTGGTCTCTTTTTTTCAGCATATCCTCTCATCAAGTCCTGCAATATATATATATATATATATATATATATATATATATATATATATATATATATATATATATATATAATATTATTCACATTCATCGACCTTTTCCACAGGTCCATTCACATCACAGGTTTGCCACGGTTCACAGCAGTCAGGTTATTTTTACAAATGGAAACGGTGTTACAGCGAGTCAACTAAAACTGTACAGGGAAATTTGACCTCCTAACGCTTAGAAGTTACAACGTATTAATAAAGGCATGTACATATTTTACTATAGTAAAGATTGGGAAAAAAATGAGGAAAAAGGGAGAAAAAGGGGAAAAGAAATGCAAAAATAGAAAATGGAAGAAAAACAAAAAGGATGTAGAAGTTGACTGAATCATAATAAAATTGGAAAAAAGTTTCACACAGCAATTACCATGACAAACATCAGAAAACAATGCACAGTAAAAATTTTACTTTGTGCAAAGGTAAAAAAGTGCAAATGAACACAATAGGGTCTATAAAAGTGACCTGATTTATTTAACACTTAGTGATTTTTGAGCCCAAAGAGAGAAAAAGAGTACATGACCTAGTTAGAAGTTTATAAAATAACAACTAAGTTTGTGAATTTGAGAGAGGATAACTCCACCCAAGATCCGCGTGGCAGGACAGTTCGTTTGAATTACTCGACAGGGCCAAAGGCGTAAGGAGAGAATGAAGCTTGACCCTAAAAATGTGGTCAAGATGGAGGATATTACCACCTTAGACATAGAATCAATTATCCTGACATAGTTCAAGGAAGATATTCCTATAGTGCAACAAGAAGAAATAGGGCAGATCTTTGGGGCCCATAATGGTATTTCGAACCCTAACCATGAGACTCCTACGAAGCTTGATGAAACAATGGGACCGTGATAGTCCTAGGAACATGAAGAGGTGTTGGTTGAGGAAATCACCAACCAACCAGTGCGGAGAGGGAAGAGAAGAGGAAGTAGACCTGAGGACACATATTACATGGGGCCAGAAAATAAAGACACAGACATGTATATTTAACTCCCTTCTCTCCCATACACACTCATCATTGTGGACGACATGCTAGGAAAAGTACCTAGATTTGAGAATACGTTTATTACAGCGTCATTGATCTGATAAAGATTCCATATTTTTCCAAGGAGAATTATTTGATAAACACATGGGAAATTGGACACCTCTCATAAAAACTATACTAGAATTGTGATGGATAATAGGGCTCTATAATTCAGGCATTATGAATCTATTGGACATACCACATTTTGGGCATGAAAAGAATGTCGTCTTATGTGTCAAACAAATAATCACCCGTTTCCATAGAGGCATCTTGTGGATAGAGGTAAAGTGCTGATTGATCAATGTGGAATTAATTTCCAAAATCATAGGACTCCCCACAGTCAGTGCGCAACTCAAAGAATACCTAGAGAACAAGGCACGTGAGAAAGAACTAGCAGAACAAGTTAAAACATAATTCGGTACTACACGGGTGTTATGAGGAAAATAAATCTATGGAATGGGGTAAACCACAACAGACTTAAATGACTGCATAAATCAACTTCAATATCAAGTATGCTATATAAACAAACGTGCTATAGAGACAATATGAGAGCCTACAGCAATAGGAGCGTTTGATGAAGTCCATCATTGATCAATTGACTCAAAGGTTATATACCTAAATTGTCCTCAACAATCAAGATACACAATAATATGGTGATAATATATATAAAGTTAGAACATATAATAGCATAATCCATCAATATTCATAAAACAATATACCCATGGAATAACAATTCAAATATTTGCAAGTTATTAATTGGATCTTGAGAATACATATTAAAATATGATGAATAGAAGTGTATGAATGACAAAATTTCATGTTGTAACATATCGAGGACAAGAAACTAAGTCCCTTCAGGTTGGGCCTCCAACATAATCCTCCACCAAAGGCAAGCTCATATAAGAGACAATGAGATTCTCCAATCAAATGGGGAAGAGCTTGGGGGCATACTGTGAAATGTGTTTAGAGGAACAAAGGGATGTAGACTCAATATGAAGTGAATAATTTCTCTAGAGTAACTTTGATCGCAAAATTGAATTCTTCTCCTCTCTTCAACTTGGATATGGCCCATTGTTGGAACCAAACATCAATATATGGCATTGAAAACCTGGAAAAGTACTCAACATAACCCGAAAGATGAGATAATTTCAGATAATAAAGCCTCTTCGAGGGGCAGCACTCAACACACCCCCTTAAATGCTCAAGTACAATATGATTCAAAATGAAAATGTCTCCTTGGTATATATAGGAGACTAGGAGGTATAATTAGGATTAATGGCCTAATGCAGGACATAAATAAAATAACATTAGTAATATAATACACCCCAATTAAGAATTGTGAGCCAATATTAGGGCTTAACATGCCTCCCAGCAAGGACAAGTGTTGTCCACAGTGGCTTAATTAACTCTGGATCTTTTGTAGTATATACTTCCCAAGTGGAATCTGACAGAAGTAGTTTCCTCCATTTAATAGAGATACTCTGAAATGGATCTATTCCTCAGTGGCCAATTCTTGTGTTGAAGTGATGGCTTCAGGATTCAATATGATTTTCCTTCCTCGTCAAGTTACGGAAATATAGTTTGAAGGCTGGGATCTTGTCACCTATAACCTTCTTTAAGCATGAAACATGAAGCCCCAGGGTGTACTAAGTGAAGATGAAGGGTAGCTCCAATTTGTATTCCATGGTACAAATCTTTACAGCACCTTATAAGTCCATAGTACTTTGGTGATAATTTATTATCCTTCTTGGCTTTACTTGAGGGGCATCTGTTTGTATAGTTGTAGTCTTAAAAAAACCTAATCCCCCACTTCAAAAACTTCTTTCACTGCGCGATATTGATCTACTTGTTGTTTCATGCGATTTTTGTGCACCATGGTCGAGTTGTCCTTTAAGATTTGGAGAATTTGTTGTTGATTCTCGTGTGATCTGCTATGCTTGAACCTTAGATTTTTCTTTTAGAGAAGAAGTGGTGGGACTTGTTGTTTCATGCGATTTTGTGCCATGGTCAGGTTGTCCTTTAAGATTTGGAGAATTTGTTGTTGATTCTCGATGTGATCTTCCACTGCTTGAACCTTAGATTTTTCTTTTAGAGAAGAAGTGGTGGAAGGAGGTGGTATCCATAAATTTCCATAAATGGTGTCATTTTTGTTGCAGTATGAAAGGAATTGTTATACCACCATTCTTCCAAGGGTAACCATTTGAACCATTGTGTTTGTTTATCAGAGACAAATCAACGAAGGTAGCCTTCTAGACATTTGTTCACTATCTCAGTTTGTCCATCAATTGAGGATGATAGGATGAGCTATGAGCCAACTGAGTACCCAAACAAAAAAATAATTCTGTCCAAAATGTCCAGTGAAGATGGGATCTCTGTCACTTACAATAATCTTTGGGATACCATGTAGCTTTTGAACTGTCTCCATGAATGCGGTGGCAACTGTACTAGATTTGAAGGGATGAGAGAGTGCACAAAAGTGTGCATACTTGGTTAGTCTGTCAACAATCACCATGATGACACTCTTTCCTTCAGACTTTGGTAACCCTGTGATGAAATCCATGGAAACCTCCTCCCATCGCTGACTTGGGATGGATAATGGTTGTAAAATACCTGGGGTCTTAATTCTTTCCACCTTATTTTGTTGGCAAACCACACATTCTGCGACAAACCTTTGAACATTAGTTTTAAGGCCATCCCAAAAAAAATCCTCCTTGACTCTATGGTAGGTTTTCAAAAATCCCGAGTGCCCTCCTACTGGAGAGGTGTGCAATTCCAATAGTACCTTTTGTTTGAGTTGGGAGTTCTT